>JACEGR010009645.1:0-24855 GCA_014170235.1 Listronotus bonariensis
AAACAAACCCATAAATGTAAAGTGTGATATACTCTTTTTTAGAATGAAATTATGAGTTTTATTTTTTGTTTAAAAAGTTGTAAGCTATTGAATATTGCGCGTCGCTTCTTTGAGTTAAAAATTTACAAAATAATTCGTGAATGACTTAAATTTTAATTTGCTACTTTTAAATGTTTCTAAGTAAAGCCATTTGATAAATTTTAATAGTCAAAAAATTTTGCGCATTGAAATTATCAACTATTAAATATTTCACTGGGGGTGGGTGCAATAAATTTGCGAACGGCTTCGCTTTAGTTTCTTACTATTAAATATTGGTTATCGGGTTAAAAATTTCTAAAATAATACGCGAGTGACTTAAATTTTGATTTTCTACTTTTATATATTTCTAAATGAAACCTTCTGATAAATTTTAAAAGTCAACAAAAATTGCGCATTGAAGTTATAAACTTTTAAATATTCCACTGGGTCACCTTCTAATTTTAGTCGTCAGTTTTAGCTTCGTGTTAACGAAAATCCCCATGGTCAGCCTTAAATTTGGGACATCCTGTACATGGGAGCCAACCCATAAATGTAAAGTGTGATATACTCTTTTTTTTAGAATGAAATTATGAGTTTTATTTTTGTTTAAAAAGTTGTAAGCTATTGAATATTGCGCGTCGCTTCTTTGGGTTAAAAATTTACAAAATAATTCGTGAATGACTTAAATTTTAATTTGCTACTTTTAAATGTTTCTAAGTAAAGCCATTTGATAAATTTTAATAGTCAAAAAATTTTGCGCATTGAAATTATCAACTATTAAATATTTCACTGGGGGTGGGTGCAATAAATTTGCGAACGGCTTCGCTTTAGTTTCTTACTATTAAATATTGGTTATCGGGTTAAAAATTTCTAAAATAATACGCGAGTGACTTAAATTTTGATTTTCTACTTTTATATATTTCTAAATGAAACCTTCTGATAAATTTTAAAAGTCAACAAAAATTGCGCATTGAAGTTATAAACTTTTAAATATTCCACTGGGTCACCTTCTAATTTTAGTCGTCAATTTTAGCTTCGTGATAACGAAAATCCCCATGGTCACCCTTAAATTTGGGACATCCTGTACATGAGAGCCATTTTAAACTTTTGCCTGATGGGCCAAATGGTGCCCAGTACGACACTGAAAAGCATCACTGGGAACTTCCCCTGCCGTCAGTGAAATTGTAGAAGTTTTTAAACAATATTTGAAAAGCTTAGAAAAGACAACTGCAAATTCTTTAAATACTTAAAAATAATACAGCTATTACTTGATTTAAAAATAGTTTAAAAAATCAGAAAACTTGTAAAAAGATTGTATATCTCCGAAAAAATGATGGCCCGGTTATCCAATTGTCTAGTTCAACACCGGATACATAAACCTGAATCGGTCACCGGTTTATGTAATTAAGTACATTGCATTTAACATTGGCGTCGTTACCGGCACCAGTTTTGCCGATGTGTGTAAAACGCCCTTAGACGCCACTGGCTTTTATAGCTATAGGTAAATTTTATCCTTATTACTGTAAATGACACAAAAGAAAAATAAGAAAATTGGCTGTAGGATATTTACAATACAATTACAAAAAATCTTTTTGTTTTAAGTTTAAATTCCAGTATGTAACTTAAAAAGTATGCATTTTTTTAATACATATTTATAGAAACTTTTTTATTAGACGTTACCTCCTGGAATTTGGCTGTTCAATTTTCCACACCTTTATGGCAGGTTTTTAAGTTTATACAGGTTATTTACGTAATATACTTAAACGTTTCTGATTGACAGTAAAAGTCAAAAATCAATATTTTATTTAAATGGATAAAGTTTATAAACGTATAAACCACAAGTGTCTAAATAAGGATTCTTTAGATATTCCTCCAAGACTTAACAAGGAAACTATATGGTATAAACTCAAGAGATCTTGGTATTCTTTCACAATGATATCTGAAACCAACCCTTTATGTATTAAGTACTTTAAAAGTGATTATGCCATACAAAATGAGAAAAGAAGGCATTACTATTCTGGAAATTTTTTTATAATTCATCCACTAAGTAAGCTGAGTGCAATATATAATTTGTATATGGTTTTTCTTTATATGGTTGCGATATTTTTTAAAATTTTTGATTCTGCTTTTATAAGAAGATTAACATTTGGTAAAGGAGAGTATGGCGATTACACCCATATCATAATTATTATTGATATGCTTTGTTGGGGGAACATTCTATTTTTGATGTCTCGGGGAGAATTAATACCAAGCCAAGAAATAGTATTGATAGAATTTAGAAAAATCCTTCTGTACAGAGTAAGAAGCTTTTCTTTTGGGTGGATGTAGTATCGTCGTTACCAAAGTACATGTTTTGTACCACATCACGGAAGTGTAGTAAGACAGGATGGTATATTTTTACTTTGTTGGGACTATCTAAAATTTTGCTATGTTTTAAAGTTTATCAATGGATAGAAAAGAATATGGATTACTTACATGTTAAGTCATTAACTGCCAAAACCATAGCAAAACTGACATATTTTGTTACACTGACTACCCATTGTATGACCTGTGTAACATTTGCTACCCCAAGATATAGAAAAATTTTTGCAGGCGCATTTAACCCGAACTCCTGGATATTGCACAACAACTTACTTAGCAAGCGACTTACTTTACAATATGGCATTTCCTTTTTAAAGCTTCAGCTCAGACTTTTGGCATAACTATTGATGAGTTTCAAGACTACGTAAATTGGGACGAATCGATTAGTAGCATGCTTAACTATATATTGGGTAAAATTATGCACTTGACAACTTGGGTAGTTCTTCTAAACGTACTCTTAACTGGTGAGCTTCAAGATATTAGGTTTGCAGAAATTATTGCCCAAATAAATAATTGGATGGATATCAAAGACTTGCCTGTAAATCTCAAAAAACGTGTTATAGATTATTATAAATATTTTTATCGTAAAAAGTATTTTAACAAAGATAAAATTAAAGATTTACTACCTGAAACCTTAGGGACAAAAGTTAGAATAGACATGTGTAAATCTCTAAGAGAAAGTAATATAAGTATATTTGCCGACCTGAGCGAGGAAAGAATTCAAAATATTGCCGTACATCTCATCACTGAAATTTACTCACCAAATGATGTTATTATTAACGCTGGAAGCGTGGGAGATTCTCTTTATTTACTAGCTTCAGGAACTGTAGCTGTATACAGTCATTCTGGAAAAGAAGTTTGTCATCTGCAAGATGGTGCCTTTTTGGTGAAATATCTTTGGTGTTAAAAGGTATAAAAAGCACAACCACCATCATTGCCGTGGAGGCATCAAAAGTATACAGGTTACCGAAAATTTATTTTGAAAAATATATGAGTTCCGACAAAAAAATATTTCAACTTATACGGAAACAAGCTGAACAGAGACTTGAAACCATAAAAGAAGTTGAAGAAAATTACAAAGAAACTCTTTTTCAAGAAATGTACTCAGCAGCAAGAAATCTTTCACAGGCCAAAATTTGATGAAGTTTATATTTTTATTTGTATTATACCGTAGGTTATTTTGGCTTGTGAATAAATATTTACTTAATATTTAAGGATGTATTGGTGAAATAAAAAAACATTTAAATTTTTTTGGTGTATTGGGAAATACTTTTATAAATACTTATGACTACAGAGAGTGTTCCCTTAATAACATCTCATCTTTATAAGGTTCCAAAAAACTTTAAATATAAAACCTTTTTGAACACACTTATTAATTTAAGAAATTTAGACAAATTTTCCATCAAAAATATGAAATACACTATACGTGAATTATTGCTGGTTTTTAAGATAAGTGAGTAAATATATTTTTAAAATAAGCTAAATACGTTACCTAATATAAGTGGTTCTTACCGATCGATGGAGGTAATTACATATTATTATAATATTATTAAAAAATAATATTTTTTCAAATCATGTTCCATTAAAAAATAGCTTCACAATAAAAACTTTGTTTTTCATACACACATTTACCAATACTGTCGAATAATAAGGGTTTCCAAATGTTTTTTTTTAATTATTTTGGTATCTTATTTAGGGGCAAAGTTATTTTGTAATGAAATAAAGTTGGGACACCCGTTATTTTACCACTTTATTTATGGACGTATTCCCAAATCCGCCGGAGAAATATACATGTTTTTAGTTTGATCTTAGATTAGATGTTTCCCAATAGTAAACGAAAGCAGTAGGAAACTTTTGTGTGAAATATAGTATTTAATCTGAATTATTTTAAAAATGGTTTGTTTGGTATTGACCAAGCACACTTTGGGAGACAAAATATAAAATAATTAAAAATGTTTATTGACCTACAGTTTACGTAAGTTGAAGTCATATGGGAAACTTTTTTATTATCGATTTTACGAAAAAAGATATTCTTTATAAAAAGTTCCGCATGGTCCAACAACCTAAAAAAGCAACCATCAGCTATCAAATTGTATCAGTCCTCTACGAGGCTTGGCCAAAATTTGTAATTTTTGCTTAAAATTAAAGTACACTGTATTTTTGCCTAATATCGAAAATTATTATAAAGAAAACATGCTTTGATAATAAAAATTACTTTCATTTATGGAATTTTGTTTAAATATTTATAACAAAATAATATTTAAACAAAATTCCATTATTAAAAGTTATTTTTATTATCAAAGCATGTTTTCTTTATAACAATTTTCGATATTAGGAAAAATACAGGGCTACTTTATTCTTCAGTACAAAATTACAATTTTTGGCCAAGCCTCGTAGAGGACTGATACAATTTGATAGCTGATGGTTGCTATTTTAGGTTGTAGACCATGCGGAACTTTTTTAAAAAGAATATTTTTTTTTGTAAAATCAATAATAAAAAAGTTTCCCATATGACGCCAACTTACGAAGTACTCTTGATGAAGCCCTAGAAAGGCGAAACAATTGTAGAGTAATGCTCTAATAATTATTGAAACATTAAAAAGCAATTTTTTCTATTTAGTATTAATATACCATGAGTGTTTAATTTTTATGAAAAATAAAAATATAGGGTTAGTTGCACCATTAGTTCAAGGATTAAATAATAAAAATTACATTATGTGTAATGTATACATAATACATAATGTGCAATTAATAAAAATTAACATTCTTTTTTTGGATCGCCAGGAAAAAAATTTTCCTTTATATTATAAAAATATAAAAACAACACCTAGGTTGCCACCTGTTGGCAAAATTTCAAACTTTGCTACTTAATGAAGAAGAAATTTTTTAGTGAGTTGCAATCTGTTGGAAAAATTTTAAAATGTGCCACTCTTGTTAAAAAAAAATTTCGCCATTTTGTCAAGAGTAGCAGAAACTAAAAATGAAAAATAATTAATAGTTTAAAAAACTAAAAAAACACGCTTTTATATGCAACCGAACTAAGAATTAGAAAATAATTTTTCATTACAAAGAGTTTGTCACTTCAGAATAAAAGCGTGTGGTGCATTTTACTATTTTTTCATAACTTTTCCCTCATAGATATTTGCAAATAGAATAATTATAACATTTAATATATTAAGCACCCCACGCTTTTATTCTGAAGTGACAAACTCTTTGTAATGAAAAATTATTTTCTAATTTTTAGTTCGGTTGCATATAAAAGCGTGTTTTTTTAGTTTTTTAAACTATTAATTATTTCTTTAAAACTACAAAGCTTTACTTTCAATCACTTCAAGCGCAGTAGTGATGGCTACTGTAATTGAAAATAAGGCTTTCTAATTTTATGGAGAAAAAGGGTTAAACTGACATGGGAAAATGGGTTTTTTAGAGGTAAAAATCAAATATTGAGTACCAATTTAGTCTTAAACAGAAAGGGAAAATAGTCACAAATAAGGTAAATTTGATTGTCAAGTTTAATGAAGGATATCTCGAAAAACGAAACGTGTTCAACTAACAATTCTTTCAGATTCTTGATCAGCGCCTGAAAAAAAGGATCCGTTTACCAAATTTCACTAAAATCGGCAATGCGTCCGGTTTGTAAATAATTACCTCAGAAAGAGGCATTAAAAAGGCAAAGAACAAAAGCATCACTGGAAACAGGAAACCTTGCTGACAGTGAGATTGTAGAAGCTTCTACACAATATTTCAAAAGATTAGAAAAGATAACTGCAAGTTCTTTAATTACTTACAAATAATTTAGCTGTTAGCTACTCCTACTGTATCTATCGATTAAATATTAGTTTAAAAGATCAAAAAACTTCAACTAAAAGAGATAGTATTTCTTTGAAGAAATGATAGAGTTCAATACCGGCTGCATAAACCAGAATTGGCCACCGGTCCGGCAAGAAGGTCGGACCTGACTATGTGTAAAAATATTGATTTACGTAATTAAGTTCATTGCTTTTAACATTGGCGTCGTTACCGGCACAGGTTTTGCCGATGTGTGTAAATACGCCCTTAGACGCTACTGGCTTTATAGCTGTAGGCAAATTAGACCCTTACTACTATAAGTGACACAAAAAAATAGAAAATCGGCTTTTTGGTATTTACGATGATTAGAAAAATCAATTTTACGTTTAAATATCAGTATATAACTTAAAAAGTATGCATTATATAAATACATTTTTAATTTATAGAACATTTTTTTTATTAGAAATTACCTCCTGGATTTTGGCCGTGCAATTTCCTGACACCTTTGTTGCAGGTTTTTAAGTTTAAACAGGTTGATTACGTAATTTACTTAAACGTTTCTGACTGACAGTAAAAGTCAAAAATCAATATTTTATTTAAATGGATAACGTTTATAAACGTATAAACCACAAGTGTCTAAATAAGGATTCTTTAGATATTCCTCCAAGACTTAACAAGGAAACTATATGGTATAAACTCAAGAGATCTTGGTATTCTTGGACAATGATATCCGAAACCAACCCTTTATGTATTAAGTACTTTAAAAGTGACTGTGCCCTACAAAATGAGAAAAGAAGGCATTACTATTCTAAGAACTTTTTTATAATTCATCCACTAAGTAAGCTGAGTGCAATATATAATTTGTACATGGTTTTTCTTTATATGGTTGCGATATTTTATAAAATTTTTGATTCTGCTTTTATAAGAAGACTAAAATTTAATAAAGGAGAGTATGCCGAATACGCCCACATCATAAATATTATTGATATGCTTTGTTGGGGGAACATTCTATTTTCGATCTTTCGGGGAGAATTAATACCAAGCGAACACATAGTATTATTAGAATTTAGAAAAATCTTTCTCTACAGAGTGAGAAGCTTTTCTTTTGGGTGGATATAATATCGTCGCTACCAAAGTACATGTTGTGTACCACATCACGAAAGTGTTTAAAGACAGAATGGTATGTCTTGATTTTGTTTGGACTATTTAAAACTTTGCTATGTTTTAAAGTTTATAAATCGCTAGAAAGGAATATGGAGTACTTACAGGTTAAGTCATTAACTGCCAAAACCATAGTAAAATTGACATATTTTGTTACACTGACTACCCATTGTATGACCTGTTTAACATTTGCTACCCCAAGATTTAGAAAAATGTTTTTAGGCGCATTTAACCCAAACTCCTGGATATTGTACGACAAGTTACTTCACAAGCGACTTACTATACAATATGGCATTTCTTTTTTAAAGCTTCAGCTCAGACTTTCGGCATAACTATTGATGAGTTTCAAGACTATGTAAATTGGGACGAATCTATTTGTAGCATGATTAACTATATATTGGGTAAAATTATGCACTTGACAACTTGGGTAGTTCTTCTAAACGTACTTTTAACTGGTGAGCTTCAAGATATTAGGTTTGCAGAAATTATTGCCCAAATAAATAATTGGATGGATATCAAAGACTTGCCTGTAAATCTTAAGAAGCGTGTTATTGATTATTACAAATTTTTTATCGTAAAAAGTATTTCAACAAAGAAAAATTCAAGCTTTACTACCTGAAACCTTAGGGGCAAAAGTAAGAATCAACATTTGCAAATCCCTAAGAGAAAGTAATATAAGTATATTTGCACACCTGAGCGAGGAAAGAATTCAACGTATTGCCATACATCTCATCACTGAAATTTACTCACCAAATGATGTTATTATTTATGCTGGAAACGTAGGAGATTCTCTTTATTTACTAGCTTCAGGAACTGTAGCTGTATACAGTCATTCTGGAAAAGAAGTTTGTCATCTACAAGATGGTGCCTTTTTCGGTGAAATGTCTTTGGTAATAAAAGATTTAAAAAGCACAGCAACCATTATTGCCGTGGAGGCAACAAAAGTATACAGGTTACCGAAAATTTATTTTGAAGAATATATGAGGTCCGACGAAAAAATGTTTCAACTTATACGTGAACAAGCTGAGCGGAGACTTCGAGCCATAAAAGAAGTTGAAGAACATTACCAAGAAAGTCTTTTTCAAGAAAAGTATTCAGCAACAAGAAATCTTTCCAAGGCCAAAATTTGATAAAGTTTATATTTTTATTTGTTTTATACCGTGCGGTATTATGGTTTGTGGATAAATATTTACTTATTATTTAGGGATATATTGGTGAAATAAGAAAACATTTTTTTGGTGTATTTGAAAATACTTTTATTAATACCTATGACTACTGTGGTAAAATAAAGGGTTCTCTAGCTCTATTTATAAGCCCCAATAACTTCCCCAAATTTTTCCAAAAAAACCTTACATAAAAAACATTTGTTTGGAAACACTTATTAATTTGACAATATTGGTAAATATAAAAAAGTTTGAAAAACTATAGCTTTATTATCAAGTACGGTTTTTTTTTCATGGAATACCCTGTATATTTTATCAAAAATATAAATATTACAATACGTGTATTATTGCAGGTTTTTAAGGATAAGTGATAAAATACGTTTCTAACATAAACTAGATACGTTACCTAATATAAAATGTTCTTACAATTGAAGGTAATTTATTTCATGTTATTATATTATTATTAAAAAATATTATTTTTCAAATTTACATATTACTGTTAATGAGTATATCGACGTGCAGTTATATCTCAAAAAGCCAACAATAATTGACGCATAATGTATGATGCATTTTTGATGTAGTATTCAATAGAGTCAAAATTTAAAAATATGCAGGCCGTTCCATTAAAAAAATGCTTGACAATAAAATACTTTGTTTTTGAGACAAACACACAACCACCATCATTACCTTTATTTTTGATGCTTTATAAGATAAGGTAAAAAGATGGTAGTTTTCGTTTGAGAAAAATGACTTTAATTTTTTGTTCTTATAATTTTTAACCACTTTGGATTTATTTATTACGAAAATAGCAATAAAATCTACTAGAGCAGTTCTTTTTGTACAAGGAACCCAGCCCTAACTCATATTAAAGGCTTTTGTTTAGAAAAAAATTGATGGTTATGTAATGCAATTGCAAACGCCATTTTTGACATAAAATTTAAAAATAAATCAAAAAGGTTTGTACCCAGGTATAGAACAGTGTACAATTATTATTTTTAGAATTTTACGCAGATCCTAAAAAATAAATAATATGTCGGGTGTTACATTTTAAAATAGGGAAGTTGACATTAACTTCCGATATAACGGAAAGTGTTAGACCTATTAAAATATTTTAATTGTATGTCCGCCACTAACGTTATATTGTTACCAAATTTTTAAAATTTGCGAACGCCTACTTTTTGATAAATCAATCGCGAGATGTTATATATAGGGTGTAATTTAATTGATGGCTAAAAATAGAGGTTTTGATTCCTTAGCATATTTTAGGAAGAAAAGTTCATATAAATATATATCCTAAACCTATTACCTTTTAAGCTACAGGGTATTAAAATTATAAGAAAAACATCGTGTTTCGATCATAACTTTAAAACTGTTAAAGATTTTTTCATAAAATTTGGCACAAATCTACTAAGCACTAATAGAATTTTTTTACCCTCGAGCATTTTTAAATATTTCAACCAATGGCGTCCGTACTAGATGAATACTAAAAATGTATTAAAAAATATGGTACGCCATTGCTTTTTCCAAAAATTAAAATATTTTTGTAAATTCTCATATATTTTGCAACAAATTTAACCTTTTGACTTTTTCGTACCATGCACCGTTTTCGCATAAAAAGCTAAAAATAGGGCATCAGCCTACTAGTTAAAAATAAATTTGCTATGCCAAAATTACATCTAAAACGGTTTTTATTTTTTACGCGAAACGGTCCATTCCAAAAAAGTTTAAAGGTCAAATTGTTGTAAAATAAATGGAAATTTTAAACAAAATTTTTGTTTAAAAAAAGCGATTACGCATCATATTTTTTTAATTAAAGTATACTTTCCGTACGGACACCACTGGTGGAAATAATTAAAATAGTTGCTTTCCTTTTACATCAAATCTTAGCTAATTGTAAGTCCGTTGCTTAGATGATCGTTACTTTTAAAAATAGGAACTCAGCTTAGCCAAGAATTATACCGCCCCCTTGCCGCGGCTAAGTATGCCGAATATCCATACGGATATTTAGCATAAGAGTTAAGACGTTTAATGTCAATGTTTTTTTTTCAAATTACTAAAATAGACACTTTGTTTGTGTTATGAAGTCTTTCGAGCTGATATTTTGAGCAATAATAGTATATGACGATGTACCATTAGATTGCGCTAATAATTTAAATTTTAGGAAAAATGTTCATTTCTTGTTTTATTCCTGTACTCTTCATTTAAAACTTTTTCTAATAAACCAACTAAATGTTATTTAAGACAAACTATTTGTAAAATTGTTTCATACCTGATATAAATCTTAATGAATCCACGTGTAATGAATAAAATGACAATTTTTTAATTAACGTTTTAGATTCTATTAGATATTTATTGTTATTGTCTGTTTAGCAGTATAAAGAAAAGATTACCGCTAGTGTTGTCAACAAATATTATTTTCCGTTCTTATTGAAAAAAAATGATGTACTGATTTTGGGCGCAGATCACGAATGTGAAACAATTTTTAGTCGGACACGTTTCATTATCGAGATATTCATTATCAAACTTAAATAGAAAATTAACCTTAAGTCACCATACTTCCCCTTTTTTTGCACGCAATTCCTATGTTTTCCGCTAAATTGACATTTACTATTTGATTTTTACCACTTAAAACCAATTTATTTTACCCCTTTTTTCTTAAAAACTACAAAGCTTTACTTTCAATTACTTCAAGCGCAGTAGTGATGGCTACTGTAATTGAAAATAAGGCTTTCTAATTTTATGGAAAAAAGGGGTAAAATGAATGGGAAAATGGGTTTTTTAGAGGTAAAAATCAAATATTGAGTACCAATTTAGTCTTAAATCCAGAAAGGGAAAATAGTCAAAATAAGGTACATTTGATTGTCAAGTTTAATGAAGGATATCTCGAAAAACGAGACGTGTTCAACTAACAATTCTTTCAGATTCTTGATCAGCGCCTGAAAAAAAGGATCCTTTACCAAATTTCACTAAAATCTGCAAAGCGTCCGGTTTGTAAATAATTACCTTATCTTCTTGCGCCCATAAACCTCTGAAAGAGGCATTAAAAAGGCAAAGAACAAAAGCATCACCGGAAACAGGAAACCTTGCCGACAGTGAGATTGTAGAAGCTTCTACACAATATTTGAAAAGATTAGAAAAGATAACTGCAAGTTCTTTAATTACTTACAAATAATTTAGCTGTTAGCTACTCCTACTGTATCTATCGATTAAACATTAGTTTTAAAGATCAAAAACTTCAACTAAAAGAGATAGTATTTCTGTGAAGAAATGTTAGAGTTCAACACCGGCTGCATAAACCAGAATTGGCCACCGGTCCGGCAAGAAGGTCGGACCTGACTATGAGTAAAAATATTGATTTTCATAATTAAGTTCATTGCTTTTAACATTGGCGTCGTTACCGGCACATGTTTTGCCGATGTGTGTAAATACGCTCTTAGACGCTACTGGCTTTTATAGTTGTAGGCAAATTAGACCCTTACTACTATAAGTGACACAAAAAAAATAGGAAATCGGCTTTTTGGTATTTACGATAATTAGAAAAATAAATTTTACGTTTAAATATCAGTATATCACTTAAAAAGTATGCATTAATAAATACATATTTAATTTATAAACATTTTTTTTATTAGAAATTACCTCCTAGATTTTGGCCGTGCAATTTCCCGACACCTTTGTTACAGGTTTTTAAGTTTAAACAGGTTGATTACGTAATTTACTTAAACGTTTCTGACTGACAGTAAAAGTCAAAAATCAATATTTTATTTAAATGGATAACGTTTATAAACGTATTAACCACAAGTGTCTAAATAAGGATTCTTTAGATATTCCTCCAAGACTTAACAAGGAAACTATATGGTATAAACTCAAGAGATCTTGGTATTCTTGGACAATGATATCCGAAACCAACCCTTTATGTATTAAGTACTTTAAAAGTGACTGTGCCCTACAAAATGAGAAAAGAAGGCATTACTATTCTAAGAATTTTTTATAATTCATCCACTAAGTAAGCTGAGTGCAATATATAATTTGTACATGGTTTTTCTTTATATGGTTGCGATATTTTATAAAATTTTTGATTCTGCTTTTATAAGAAGACTAAAATTTAATAAAGGAGAGTATGCCGAATACGCCCACATCATAAATATTATTGATATGCTTTGTTGGGGGAACATTCTATTTTCGATCTTTCGGGGAGAATTAATACCAAGCGAACACATAGTATTATTAGAATTTAGAAAAATCTTTCTCTACAGAGTGAGAAGCTTTTCTTTTGGGTGGATATAATATCGTCGCTACCAAAGTACATGTTGTGTACCACATCACGAAAGTGTTTAAAGACAGAATGGTATGTCTTGATTTTGTTTGGACTATTTAAAACTTTGCTATGTTTTAAAGTTTATAAATCGCTAGAAAGGAATATGGAGTACTTACAGGTGAAGTCATTAACTGCCAAAACCATAGTAAAATTGACATATTTTGTTACACTGACTACCCATTGTATGACCTGTTTAACATTTGCTACCCCAAGATTTAGAAAAATGTTTTTAGGCGCATTTAACCCAAACTCCTGGATATTGTACGACAAGTTACTTCACAAGCGACTTACTATACAATATGGCATTTCTTTTTTAAAGCTTCAGCTCAGACTTTCGGCATAACTATTGATGAGTTTCAAGACTATGTAAATTGGGACGAATCTATTTGTAGCATGTTTAACTATATATTGGGTAAAATTATGCACTTGACAACTTGGGTAGTTCTTCTAAACGTACTTTTAACTGGTGAGCTTCAAGAAATTAGGTTTGCAGAAATTATTGCCCAAATAAATAATTGGATGGATATCAAAGACTTGCCTGTAAATCTTAAGAAGCGTGTTATAGATTATTACAAATTTTTTTATCGTAAAAAGTATTTCAACAAAGAAAAATTCAAGCTTTACTACCTAAAACCTTAGGGGCAAAAGTAAGAATCAACATTTGCAAATCCCTAAGAGAAAGTAATATAAGTATATTTGCACACCTGAGCGAGGAAAGAATTCAACGTATTGCCATACATCTCATCACTGAAATTTACTCACCAAATGATGTTATTATTTATGCTGGAAACGTAGGAGATTCTCTTTATTTACTAGCTTCAGGAACTGTAGCTGTATACAGTCATTCTGGAAAAGAAGTTTGTCATCTACAAGATGGTGCCTTTTTTGGTGAAATGTCTTTGGTAATAAAAGATTTAAAAAGCACAGCAACCATTATTGCCGTGGAGGCAACAAAAGTATACAGGTTACCGAAAATTTATTTTGAAGAATATATGAGGTCCGACGAAAAAATGTTTCAACTTATACGTGAACAAGCTGAGCGGAGACTTCGAGCCATAAAAGAAGTTGAAGAACATTACCAAGAAAGTATTTTTCAAGAAAAGTACTCGGCAACAAGAAATCTTTCCAAGGCCAAAATTTGATAAAGTTTATATTTTTATTTGTTTTATACCGTGCGGTATTATGGTTCGTGGATAAATATTTACTTATTATTTAGGGATATATTGGTGAAATAAGAAAACATTTTTTTGGTGTATTTGAAAATACTTTTATTAATACCTATGACTACTGTGGTAAAATAAAGGGTTCTCTAGCTCCATTTATAAGCCCCAATAACTTCCCCAAATTTTTCCAAAAAAACCTTACATAAAAAACATTTGTTTGGAAACACTTATTAATTTGACAATATTGGTAAATATAAAAAAAGTTTGAAAAACTATAGCTTTATTATCAAGTACGGTTTTTTTTCATGGAATACCCTGTATATTTTATTAAAAATATAAATATTACAATACGTGTATTATTGCAGGTTTTAAGGATAAGTGATAAAATACGTTTTTAAAATAAACTAGATACGTTACCTAATATAAAATGTTCTTACAATTGAAGGTAATTTATTTCATGTTATTATATTATTATTAAAAAATATTATTTTTCAAATTTACATATTACTGTTAATGAGTATATCGACGTGCAGTTATATCTCAAAAGCCAACAATAATTGACGCATAATGTATGATGCATTTTTGATGTAGTATTCAATAGAGTCAAAATTTAAAAAATATGCAGGCCGTTCCATTAAAAAAAAAATCTTGACAATAAAAACTTTGTTTTTGAGACACACATTAACCAATACTTTCAAAATAATAAGGATTTCCATTTTTTTTTGGTACCTTGCACACCACAGGAGTAAAGTTATTTTGTGTATAAATACGAGTAGAGTTGGGACATCCGTTATTTTGCAACTGTATTTATAAAAGTGTTTTCAAATCCGCCGGAGAGATATGTTTTCTGGTTTGACCATTAGGTATTTCCCTAATAAACTCCTGGACAAGAAAAACCGGAAAAAAAATTGTTAAAATTCAATCCTAAATAACTTTTTGGTTTTTTGACCGATTATAATTATTTTTGTCCAGCGGAAGCTTCTTTCTACAAGATTATTATTTAATATTGGGATTGCTAAAAGTTATATTGAATTTGGTGTTAATACAGGAAAGAGCAAAATGTTGTATTTTGACCCAAATTTTGGAACACCCTATGAAATAATTCAACGTCACAATTTTTTACCCATGTATTGGATTTTAGAGCCCGATTTTTTCTTAACATTTCTGTTTTTAATTAATATCGATATCTCTATTCCAAAAAGAAACACAAATTTTTAAAAAGAAAATGAAATTTTGGTGTAGTTATACTTTCGTAGTTTTTAAATCAGTAATCAGATTTTTGTTATCTCTTAAGATATACAGGATACTACAAAAAGTGTAATTTCAAAAAAATAACACTGTATATTATATCACCAGTAAAAAGATCTTTTAAAGACCATTAAAAAATGCAAAATTTGGTAAACTCATCTTTGTTACTTTCGAAGATATGACCATCTAAATCTCAAGTTTCCCAATATGTTTGCATTATAGGGTATACATATTACGACCTTCCTAATTAAATTACATTGTTTTTTTAAAGTTTGTATTTCCTTTTAGAATAGAGATATTGATATAAATTAAAAACAGCAATGTTAAGAAAAGATGGTGCTTTAAAACCCAATACACTGGAAAAAAACTTATGACGTTTAATTATTCCACGGGGTGTTCGAAAACTTGGGTCAAAAGCAACATTCGGCTCTTCCCTGTATAACACCCAATCCTATAACACTTTTTGCTATTCCCATATTAAATCATAATCTTTATGAAAGAAGCTACAACGAAACCAAAAGTTTATTGAAATCGGTCAAAAAATCAAAAAGTTATACAAGATTAAATTTGAACAAAATTGTGTCCGTCCGGTTTTTTTTTAAAAGTCAAT
The DNA here is from genome assembly GCA_014170235.1 of Listronotus bonariensis. Lineage (NCBI taxonomy): Eukaryota > Metazoa > Arthropoda > Insecta > Coleoptera > Curculionidae > Listronotus > Listronotus bonariensis. Next base: position 15,829 of record JACEGR010009645.1, read on the forward strand.
AAAAAATGACCAAGATATTTTATACCGTATCAGAATTTTATGAGACAGTTTTATAGATGATTTTAAAACTTTTTTATTTCCTATTTCTCAAAAAATATGATTCCCAATTAAAATATCTACATATGTCAAAACTCACAAAATAGTTAAAATAGATCCTAGCGTATACGAGAGATAACTACTTTTATTTTTTTTAAATATTTGATATTTTTACGAAAACAAACTGCATTAGGGATTATTTAAAACAGTTAATTTAGTTTGATCTAGTCTCTATACGGAGTAACTTGGAAAAATATGTTTAATTTTTAAGCAAAAGAACTTTTTTTAAACTTGGGCAAAACTTTTAATTCCCAACAAGTTCTACAAATAATATTTCATTTTGAGTTTTAAAATAAAGGTAGTTTTTTCGTATGCTAAATTTGTAAAGTTGCACCTGCCTTGTTAGAATCTATTCAAACTTTGATAAGTGTTTTAAGTTTAAATATATGCAGAGATTTCTTTTTTTGAGAAATAAGTAATAATTTATTTTTTATATGTTTAGCAGTTATGGAGATCACTGTATACGTGACTGACGTCTGATCTGATATTCAATACAGCTGACGGTTATTTTTAAGTTGAGAATGATCTAAAAAGCTTTGTCATAAATTTTTAAATGATATGAAAATACTTAAAAGTCAAGCACTACTTTTTGAGAAATCAGAAGTTCCCGGTGGGACACCCTTATTATACTTACTATTCAATTTGTTTAAACTGCCTATTACACCAACAATTTTATTATATTTATATAATAGAAGTAATCTGTTTATCCACAAGCGATGTCATATTTTATGTTAGTGTGATATTTTGTTAACTTTTGTCGATCGACTGATCTATAGTATTATTATTATAGTTATTTTATCATAATTTTAAAGATTATTTGATTTTGTTGTTTTTGTGTTTGCGTGCTTTTTTATACTACCGTACTTTTAAATGTTTAACAAATTGTTTTATTTTCAATGTTTTTTTTCTAAATAAATAAAATAAACACTTCGTTTGTGTTATTAAAGATTGCGCTAATAATCTGGATTTTAATGAACATTGCTTATTATTTTATATTTTACAGTAAAATTAAGAGAAACATTTGAAGATGATTGCTGGCCGCAATTTTGGAAAGAGGGTTCTAACACATTATTTCAATGCGCCTAACAAGAACTTTATATCCCTAAAATATAAAGTAAATATTTTCACCTCTACTACAAAATGGCGGTACTTTACTACCTGATTTGGATGGTCACACAGGGTGTTACAAATTCCAGGGGCACCATTAGGATGTCGGAAACGGTAAGAGATACAGGGTTGAAGCAAAGTTGCGCATTTTTATGCCTAACCATATTCCGTTTTAAAAATTTAAAAATTTGCAGCACCTCCGGAATTTTCCGTAAAAACCTAAAATTTTGCGAAACATTTTTTTTCTAGTTTATCTGAAGATTTATTTTTAAACAAACAACACATTATCACAAAACAAAGTTGATGTTAGTGGCTCAAAGAAGAAACGTCGGATCCTAAATTTATTGACATCATTTTATAGAACAGAGAAAGTGGCAATGCTAATGTGTCGTTTGTTTTACAATATCCCCTCAAATAAACTAAAAAATAAAATAAAAACTGTTTCATAAAATTCCGGAACGGCTGTAAATTTTTATAATTTTAAACAAAATTTTGTTAGAAATACTCCATGTGATATTTTCTTTAAGCTTTTTTAAAGATCTATTTAATGGTCATACTGATGATAATATACATGGTAAGACAAAAAGTAAATATTTTATTAATGATGCACTCTGTATATCATATGACCATTAAAAATATATTTTAAACAGATCTAAGAAAATGCAATTAAGTACATCTAACTTTCTTACTTTTGCAAAAATTTGGCTATTCAAATCAGGTATTTGGGCAATTTTTATAGTACTGCCATTTTGTACTGGGTCAAGGCCTGCACTTTATATTCTAAAATTATAAAGTACTGCTCAGAAGCTCTAAAATTGCCACAAGACCATCCATAATTTTTCCAAAATTCCGCGCAGCAGCCATCTTGAAATTTTCATGTGTCAATTTCACTCTAGAATATACAGCGTGTCTACTTAAGTTTGCACTATATGGGAAACTTTTTATTATTATGTTCATAGATTTATCTATAAATAAATAAACACATAAAATAATTAAATGGATCTAATTTTTTAAGTTTTCAAACCAATTGTAAGTAAATACGAGTACTTAAATCTCGAGAAAAGCTTTTAAGTCATTTTAATTGTGAAACTTTGACAGTAAAAGTTTTTAAAAAGTTTTTTATTGCTTTTAGTGCATTTTAATATTAACTTGTTTAAAAACGATTTTTACTTTTAAATTATTACAAACACAGCATGTATTTTAATTGATGGCTAAAAATACAGGATATAAACCTATTTTAGGAAGAAAAGTTCATATAAACATATGTCCTGAACCCCTTAACTTTTGAGCTACAGGGTGTTAAAGTTTTAAGAAAAAATGGTTTTCATTTTATAACTTTAAAACTGTTCAAGATATTCTCATTAAATTTGGCACACACCTACTTAGCACTAATTGGAATTTTCTGATGCAGAAATTTTTTAAATACTTTTACCAGTGACGTCCGTACGGAATAAATACTGAATATTTTTCAACAAAAAAATGTTACGCCATTGCTTTATCCAAAAAAACAATCATTTTTAAGTTCTCATTTACTTTACAACAAATTTAACTTCTTTGATTTTCAAGAGTTTAAATTTGTTGCAAAAATCCCCAATATACATCTAGTTCGGAAGCCACTGGTAGAAGTAATTAAAAATCGTTTACATCAAAATATGCACATTGGTCATTAGTAGCTGCGACTTGAATTTTATAAAAATATCTCTAAAGGTTTTAAATATATAATAAAAAAACGATTGTTTTTTTTAAACTTGAACCATCATGTAGCTTAAAAGTTAAGACGCTTAGGACATATTAAGTTATGAACTTTTTTGTTCTAAAATAAGCTCATAGTCCCTGTACCAGTAATAAAATTCAATTTATGATAATCACACTTTTAAAACCTTTTAAAGAAGGTTTCTTTTGATAAGACTACCATGAATATTTATATTGCCATATGTCGAATCGGCGCTTCAATCCAGCCTGTCAATGTCAAATGTTTCGGGTGTCGAACTGGATAAATGCGTTACTTTTTTGTCGGGCAAGTTTACCACTTACGATTTTTGGCACAATGTTTAAAAATTGGGTGTATAACATTGTGGTAAACTTGTCTGATAAAAAGTGACTCGTTTGCCCAGTCCGATACCCGAAACATTTGACATTGACAGGCTGGGTTAATGCGCTGCTTCGATATATGGCGGTATGAATATTTGTCGTAGACTCGCAAAAGGAACACCCCTAAAAAGGTTTTAAAAGTGGTATTATTAGGAAGTTAATATTCATTACTGGCCCAGGGACTAAGGAATCATACCCTCTATTTTTAGCCATCAATTAAATTACACTCTGTATTTTCATTGTATGACAGAGCTTACCTGTATAAACCAATTATTATGAAAATTACGTATAGCGTTACGTAAGAAATTTGCTTCGTCGGTAAACAGGATAAGGTTTTGAAACAAAGGGTTTTGAATAAGGCATTGGAGAAACCAACGACAGAAATTTATACGTAAGGGAAAGTCACGAGGTAGCAGTGCCTGAACTCTTTGAACATGATAGGGATATAATAAATTATCCACTAAAATTTTCCATACCAGAAAATGAGAAATATTTAACGTAAACGCTACTTTCCTGGTGCTTGTATCCGGCTGTTCTTCTACCATATTAAGGACTGCATCTTCGATATCTGGGGTTCTTACTGTTCGAACTGCACCTGACAGGTGACTAGCTTTTCAAATGTTCCTGTTTCTCTTAACCGACCGTGGATTCTGAAAAAGTTTTTGGAGTTGGAACTATGCGATTCGATAACGCTCCTGATACAAACGTTTAGCTTCATAAGCATTTCCATTAGCAAGTCCGTATGTAAAATGCATGTCAGCATACTCAGCATTGGTAAAATTTACCATTTTAAAAACTCACTAATATTTATTACCTACTACTCAACTGTACGTCAAAGTACGTCAAAATTGTATTATGTCTGAATTTTTACATGACAACACAAACAAAATGCATTGACTAGGCTACTTGATAAAACCGTCATTTTCGGCGGTCTTTACTTAGCATATTTATTACTAAGCGTATGCATCGATTATTTTAAACTAAAATATTTCGAAAACGGTTGCTCCTAGCGTCATCTAATAAGAGTACCTTTTTACGTAAAAATGACTAAGGAATCCATTTCTTTTAACAAAAATGTAAATACAGGGTTGTACAAAAAGTCATGAGCCTTTGAAAGTGAGAATATACATGTGGCTAGCGCCCTCTACAAGTAAGAGCTAAATTAAGAACAAATTCAAATTTCTCATGTCAAAAACCCCAGGTACCAATTTTCGTTCGGAAATCGGCATTATTTAGGAAATTATGCAGAAAAACATAAATAAAAATAAAACTTTGACACCCTGTATCTTGAAAGCGAAGCATCTTAGACCACACGTTCATAGGAACTTTTACCTTAAAAATACTTGAAAAATCACTCTCTGAAATATCGGACACTTATTAAATAACACCCTGTATAAATTAGCAAGTTGTCAATACTGACAATATAAATAAAAAGTCAAAAATAATAGTCACCATTAAATGAATAAAATCTACAGGAATATCAAACATAACTGCCTTAATGACGATTCTTCCATTTATCCACCGAAAAAAGACAATGAAACTATATGCCTTAAACTCAAGAGATTTTGGTATTCTATATCGTTAGTAGATAAAAGTAATTCCTTGTGCTTGTTGTATTTCAAAAGCAATTATGAAATAAGAAATGAAAAAAAGAGACATTACTATTCACAGGACTATTTTGTAATTCATCCACTAAGTAAGCTAGCTGCACTATATGATATATATTTGTTTTTCCTTTATGTGTCTGCTATATTTTTTAAAGTTTTTGATGGAGCATTTTTACGAAGAACAGGAATATATAAAATAAGCTTTAGTCATATTATAAATACTATTGATGTACTAACGTGGATAAACCTGATATTTTTGTGTTTTCGTGGCCAACTAGTCCCCAGTCAAAGGATTATTATATTAGAATTTCGGCACATTGTCCTTAGAAACCTAAAAAGTTTTATTTTTTGGGCCGAACTAATATCATCTGTACCAAAGTTTATGTGGTGTACACAAACTCATGTTTGTTCAAAGTACTTATGGAATGGCATAAATGTTCTTGGACAGTTCAAGATTTTTCTTATCTTTAAAACGTACAAAATGCTTGGTCATAATATGGATTACATAGGAATTACATCAAGAACTTTTAAAACTATAGCAAAATTGATATATTTAGTTGCAATCACTACCCACATTATGACTTGTATGACATTTGGTATTCCAAGACACAGAAGAACACTTACTGGAAAATATCACCCTAAAAGCTGGATTCTGTATAATAATTTAATTTACAAACGTCTTACTTTGCAGTATAGCCTCTCCTTTTTTAAAACGTCAGCTCAAACTTATGGTATTAGCATTAGGGAGTTTAGCGATACGGGAGCATGGGAAGAAGCTGTTACAAGTATGAATAATTATGCTTTAGGAAAATTTATACACTTTACTACTTGGGTAGTTCTTCTTAACGTACTCTTAGCGAACGATCTTCAAGAAATTACATTTGAAGAAATAATTAGCCAACTAATAAACTGGATGAACATTAAGGACATTCCATTCAACCTAAAAAACGGGTGATAGACTATTACAAATTTTACTATCGTAAAAGATTTTTTAACAAGTACAAAATTCGAAATTTATTACCAAAAAGTTTAGAAGGTAAAGTTAGAGTCAATGTATGCAAGACTCTCAGAAAAAGTACCATTGCTCTATTTGGTGATCTAAGCGAAGATAGAATTCACGATATTGCCGAACATCTAGTTACTGAAGTTTACTCAGCTAACGATGTAATTATGTATTCTGGGCATTTAGTGGATTCTTTGTATCTACTAGCTTCTGGTACCGTTGCTTTATACAGTCATTCTGGAAGGGAAGTTTGTCACTTGCACGATGGAGCATTTTTTGGTGAAGTTTCTTTAGTATTAAAGGATTTAAAGAGTATTTCTACTGTTATTGCCGTGGAGACATCAAAAGTGTACAGGTTACCGAAAGTGTATTTTGATAAATTCATGAAATCCGACAAAAAAATATTTACGTATTTTCTCAACCTAGCTGAACAAAGGCTTCAAACTGTACGCAAACTTGAACAAGATTATCAAAATAAAATTTTTAAAGAAATGTATTCAGCAAGAAACCAGGATTAACGCAACTTATTTTTTTATTATTTCTATACACTGCATTACACTGGTTTGTGGATAAACAGGTATTAAAATTTCAAAACCAAAATATATCAAGGCGTTTGTAAGTAGGTTGGTTAATTGTTTTAATATGTCTCCAAGAACAGTGCTTTTTTTAAAAATATTTTTTTATTTTTATTATACATGTAAGACTTTACATTTATGCAAAACTAAAAGGGGCAAATAGACTGGTAAACTAAGGCAAAGCTGCACAGTTTCTAATTTTTACTACGGATCTTTTAAAAAAATTAAAAAATATAAAACGAACCCAAAGGTTTTAATATTATTTTTAATAATTTAACAAACCAATCGTGTTTTTTGCAAAACACTATAATTTATTTTTTAGCAACTAAGAAACCCACTTTACTTACTTATTTTAACCGATATACAAAATGCTTATATTTTACTAACTAAAAATAAGGAAAAAGTTTACATACAGAAAATTTTTATATATTTTTTTAACTAACAAAATAAAAAATTGCTTATTAAAAATTGTCAAATAAGTATCAGTTTTTTTATAATATAGGTAAGACTTCTGTACAGAGTCTATTAAAACAAATTTAATTATTTTAAATTTTTAATAATTACAGCTCTACTTTCAATTCTTCACGTTAATCCTAACTTTTCCACAAAAAATATACAAGAGGAAAAAAATCTTATTTAGCAATCAATTTTTACAACACATTTTATGGTTGTAAGACATAGGTTTTTTTATATTTTATTATTTTTTAAAGTTATCCTTTTCTCCACAAACCATGTAACCCCCTTATTACGTTCTGTGATATTTTAGTTTTTGTAAGTCTTTTTTAATTTAAGCTATCTTTTTTATTATTTTACCGATAGTTATAATTTGTTTTTTTGTTTAAGTTATACATTCCTTTTTAAAATGTTTAAATAAACTTTTTAAATAATTTAACGTTTACATTTTATTAAGTTTAAAAAAATTGTTACCATATGCTTACTAATAACTATGATATGGCTGGTAAGCATTCGATTGTCACTAAACTAAGGAATAAACCACTTTTCACAAGCTTACCCTATTTAAACGGTTTTACTTAACTTGACCTGTTCAATTATTATTATTCGTTATTATTTGTTATTTATGGATTACATATTTTTTCACTACTACTTTAGTATGGGGATCAAATAAAAGGGCTTAAGTTGTAGAATAGAGCTCACTATGAAAAAATTAAAATCCAAGATGGACCGCCGCCACAAAATTGCTGATAACATATTTTTCCACAGCTATCTCAATATGGGTATCAAATAAAAGGGTTTGATTGGTAGAAAAGAAATCACTGTAAAAAGAATGCAATATGCCCGCCGCTACAAAATGGCAAATTACATATTTTCTACAACTACTTCAATATAAAACCGTTGGGTAGTTCAGGTTAGTTATAGTAAGGCATTAAATAATCTCAATGAAATGCTAAGTATCAACTAACAACAAAACTAAAAACTTGAAAATAAATTATGCAAAAAAATTGTTAAACGGTTTCATTGTACTAAAAGCTAAAAAATAATTCGGTAAGTCCTAGCTCCCAGATCGCACCAATCTTCTCATTAATCAGAGGTATTGATCAGACAAATAATATAATCGTTGGGCACTTGACATTGTTAATCATAATATTTACTCTGAACGGTTTAATACTTCTGTCTGATCAATAACCCAGATTGATGAGAGGATTGGTGCGATCTGGTAGGTAGGACTAATTTTTAGCTTTTAGAACATTAAAATCATTTATTTTTTTTTTTACATAATTTACTTTAATGCTTAATAAATTAAAAATATTTAATTTTGAGGGTTTTTGTTTCAATTTTATTTCTTGAACACCATTATTTATTATAATTTATTTATCATTACTTAAGGTGGGTCTTGTTAAATAATAAATTTATCCTAAATTGGATAATAAAGGATTTCTCATTGGAAACATTTATAAATTTTTTGGGTCTGCTAACGCCATTTAAAAAAAATAAATTTAAATATGTTGATAGCCCTTAGACCTATGAATAGGACAAAATAGACAAAAAATTCTTGAAATCTTGTACAAAATCTAAAAATGTAATAATCATAAACATAAACAAACCTATGAAAAAATATGCTTCAATAAATATTGAAAGCGTAAGCAATAAAAAATAATTAAAAAAATTACAAAATTAAAACGCATAAAAAACATACAAGGTAAATGGTGTGGAGGTGGTAAAATGTGTTTGATTTAAAATAAGAAAGTTGGTAAGGTCCCTATTATGGAAGCAAGGTACAAATATTACAATAATAATTAATATTACAAACAAAACTAACGTTCTTAAAATTTTTGTTTTGCATATTAATGTTTACATCAAGCCATTCAAATACAGAAATACAAAAAAATAACATAGTTTATAGTGACCAGTCGATAGAGTCAATCATAAGAAATAAATCTGTCTTATAAAGTCAGTGTTTCCATATCGCAAAGTAAAGATCCCTGAAGATGCCTTGAGCAATCGCTGGCAAAACGTCGGTAAACGATTTCAATTTGACGCGGTCCAAACTCAAGAAGATTTCTCGGTTCTAGTACTTATACCTCAAATG
>JACEGR010009646.1:0-24855 GCA_014170235.1 Listronotus bonariensis
GAGGTGGCCATTTCGGAGTTATGAAGACTCTTGAAAAGGTTCGAGAAAGGTTCTACTGGCTGGGAAGTCGTGCAGACGTAAAAGACTGGTGCAGAATGTGTAAGGACTGCGCTTCCAGCAAGGGACCAAAAACACGAAGCCATGGCAAGATGAAGCAATACAATGTACCTTTTGAAAGAATTGCCATAGACATAGCAGGGCCATTTCCAGTTAGTAAATCAGGAAATCGCTATATATTGGTAGCGATGGATTACTTCAGTAAATGGCCAGAAGTCTACCCAATCCCAAATCAAGAAGCTATCACTGTTGCCGATGTATTATTTCAACAATGGATTTGTCGCTATGGAGTTCCTAGAGAAATACATTCCGATCAAGGAAGAAACTTTGAGTCCGATCTTTTCAAGAACCTTTGTAATCTCCTGGGAATCCATAAAACAAGAACAACACCTCTTCATCCCCAGTCCGATGGTATGGTAGAGCGGTTTAACAGAACACTTGATAACTACCTGAAAATTAAAGTAAATGACCAACAAAGTGACTGGGATAACTGTATACAGCCGTTTTTATTAGCATACCGCTCCGCAATTCACGAAACTACTGGCGAAACACCTGCTAAAGTCATTTTCGGAGCGGAAATATGCCTTCCAGTTGACTTGCTTACAGGACGACCTTCCACCAATGAAGAACCAGCAGAAGACTATGTAAGTCAACTAAGTAAACAGCTACAGAGGATACATGAAGAGGTGCGTACCAAGTTACAAAAAGGAAGTGACCGTATGAAATCCCGCTATGACTTGAAAGCTAACCATCAGGGATTTGTCGTCGGTGAAAAAGTTTGGTTATACAATCCAAGAAGAACCAAGGGGCGTTCACCGAAACTACAGAAGTCATGGGAGGGACCATATAAAGTGGTGACACGGCTTAATGATCTGGTGTACCGTATACAGAAGAGTCCACAGGCAAAGATGAAAGTAGTACATCTAGAAAGGCTAAGCCGTTATCAAGACAGTGAAGATACTTGATCGAGACGATCAAAACTTGGAAGGGGGCAATGTTACAGACTTTCAAAAATGTGTTTAGGTTATAGAATTTTAGAGAGTTAGGATCATTTAATTTAGTTTGTTAATTTATTTAAATAATTTACCTTAATTTTTCCAAGTTCTTTCATTACTTTCGAAGGTTTCCGAAAACGCCCGAATTATCCATTAATAACTTTTATGCCATCATGTACTATGGAATTTTCACGATATTTCTCGAATATTCTAGATCATTCTTTACTCTTCCACCATACTATAAAAGGGCGACGGGAAACCTCTGATCAGTTAGTACAGATTCGACTTTTGTGCTGTAAACTTCGAGACATTGACAATTTAAGATTTTGCCGTTATTGTAACCATAGTTACGTTACATTGTTAATAAAGGTATAAAAACGAAGGCACGTGTTTTTATACGAGGTGTTTTGGAACAATATAAATAATAAAAACCGTTTGACCTTATTTTCAAGATGGCGAAAGCGGGACAAGGGTGGCGAACCACGGAACAAGAAAGGGTTAGTGGCGAACCCACAAACTTGAATTTATCGTTACTTAGTCCCTCCCTTGATAACTAAAAAATAAAATTGCTTCCCCTAAAAAATTTTCGTTAAGGCTGTAAAAATGTAACATTTCAATGGACTAACTGTCTAGTACGTTTGTGTACTGCCCCTGGATTTCAAAAACTAATTATTGACTTACTTTTATCTTTTCTTTTAGCTGCGGCGTCACTAAAGGATTTTAAATCATGCACTTGTGGCACAAAGAAAATAGAAGTTAAGGACAAAGAAATTCAGGTTATACCAGAAAGAAAAACTGTTGGAGTTTTGTGTCATTCTATCAGGTAAAACCAGAAACAAGTTTATGCAAATATAATGTTTATGCGTATATTTTCCAACAAAACAATTAGTTTGTCTTTTTCTTATTTACTTATTTTGCAGTCTTATTTTTTTACCGAGCGGTACTACCGAATTTTTATTGATGCCTTTTGATATCGAGCGCGTCTGTAGGTATGTGCTACGAAGAAAAGACACATGGCTACGAATAGAACTCGATTGGTTGGTCGTTGCCGTTTTATAATTATATGTCTCTCGCTTAATAATCTGAAGTGCACATATTTAATGTATTCCTTTTAGGGCCTAGAACCGCCCGGAACGACACAAAAAGTGTTCTTTTTAATTGCTAGTATATTATATTTTTGACAGTTTTGACACTCCTTGACTTCAAAGACGGTTTCGGGCGGTTCTAGAGCATAAAAGGAAAACAACAATTATGTACTTCTCTTTTTGGTCTTACTTCATCTTGCTTTGCCATATCCACCCAACTATGGAGGGTAGAAGGAAGCAGAACCATCTTGTATGGAGGAAAAGTTGAAAAAGTGTCCATTGGTAGCAATGAGCATATAAGAGGGGAGAGGAACATTTGTCAAACGCGTAGTCACTGAAAAATGGCACATACCTGCAGCTAGCGATATGGTAAGCCACCAATTAGCAAGGTTAAATTTAAGAAATTTTTTTGTGTAAAAACATGATTCTGCTAGGAATTATGGGTTTATATTAAATTATTTGATAAAAATAGCCATTACGCACTTTCAATGTAATAACTTTGTGTGTAGTTTAATATTATCCAGTCAATATTTTACCAACTTTACCTAGCTCGGCGGTTAACTGAACACAGCGGGATTTTGTGTCATGCCCATTGCACGAATATTGCCAATTTTATTTATGCGCATGACTTGTAGGCCCGTAAAACATAGTCCAAATTGTGCCACTTTTCTGAGTAGAGATTGATTCTCTATCCTTTTCTATTCTCTTTGATTGGTAGGGAACAAATTAAGGTAGCGCCACAGTAGCAAGTGGAAAAATTTTAGTATTTCTTTTTCATTTTGTATCTTACTCTAATAATTCATGGCGCTGTTTTAAAATCTTTCCACTTGGCACTGTGAAGCCACCTTTATTTGTTCCCTTCCGATGGACACTTTTTAATACATTAGGATGGTACTTCTTCCTCCAACCTTAATAACCTTGTATAAAATTGTTTTTTTTTGTTGGAATAAAAAACCATTTATTATTATTATTATTATTATAAGGGCAAATTAAAAAAATATTGCCGAGTGAATTAAATCCATTCCGAATTTCATTTTTTATTATTTATTAGTTATATTAGCAAAGACAATTATAGTTTTAATTGTCTTTGGTATATTAGTCTTTTTACGCTGTTTAGTCTCTCCTTTTCACTCGGAAAATTTGTTACTCTCCAAATTAAAAAAATAATTATAAAAATAATACTTACTAAATATAGAGGGCGTTATGGGTATTAAAATTAACAAACTATTCTTTGAGTAAAGTAGAGTAAATTTTACCTTTTTTGAAAATCTTTAAAATTTGTTAGACTTAATATAGGGGAAGCCCGGAAGCCCCAACCACCTGAGCGAATTTGAATCTTGTGAAGTGTCAGTAACATATATGTAAGTCTCTATTAAAAACGGCGTTGATTGCTCAAATCTATTGTTTATATTATGGTTTGTTTAATTTTTGGATAAGTAAACGTTTTCGGTTAAAAACAAAATCGTTTTTAAGACCCTACCAATGGGCGAAGATGCTCGATAGGTTGGATAAGGCAGCCTACCTAGGGTGGAAAAGGTCGCCCAGCAATTAAGATATTTTTTCCATAAAATAAAACATTTTTAAACAAATTAAACCACATTCAAACTACATAACCCATTATTTATTATGTATTATAAGTCTTAGACATTTAGATTCTTCTAAATAATAAAATTATGGGTATAAGACTAAAAGGTAAAACCTAACATAAAAAAATAAAATACTTTTAACACATTTTTTATGAAAATATTAGAAATAAATAATATTGTTGTTATTTTTACTAAAGTTTTAAATATCTACACAGCAAAATGGCAAATATATGGTTTTTCATATACTTATACATATACTTATGCATCGTAGTAACGTTGGAATTTTCACAGCAGAAAAAATATATGATACTGAATCCTAAACGTTTTTCGATGACTGAATGATTAAAAGCGGATTCGCGAAGTGCAAGTTAGCAACTTAGCTTTAATGTTTGTATTGAGTGATAGACGTCGGATCGATTAGAGGTTGCGTTTAGAAATTATGACGGTGAACATCGTTACCCGCTGGGCGGGGCTTCCTGGATCTCCCTAAACGTTATACGTTATTTTATTTAATAATTATGTTATATTAGAATAGGAAATTATAAAACCATTTTTTTTAAAGAAAATGTGATGTTATGATGTGTTTTTATGGTGCAGCGTATGCAATAAAGTACTAAAAAACTAGACACGATATCTACTTAAATAATTAAAAATCCAAAAGTTGTAATTTTTATTTGCTTAGTCTGAAGAGAACTGAAAAAGTAGTTTAAGAAAGCAACATTTTTAAGGTCACTACTAAAATCGATTTTTATTAAAGTAATGTGCAATATTTGTATTATGGATAAAAGGCATTTTTAGTTTGAATAGTTACTTTATGTCTTTTCACAGTTTTAAGTCTTAAGGGCAATAAATAAAAAAATCTTTAATTTGCCTAAAAATATACTTGATAAATATCGCTACGAGCAACCGGTTCTTAGAAATTTTGGATTAAACGTTTTATTTCACACTAGTCGACCCGTTCCCACAAAGTTGGGCGTTGATTATATTTTTTTCCTAGCCTATTGCACTTCTGAGTAGTGTAGCTTTCTGATTGTAAAATAATTTTTATGATCGGTTTAGTATTTCCGAAGATTAGCCCCTACAAATAAACGAACAAATAAACAAAGTTACAAACTTTATCGCTTTATAATATTAGTATAGAAAAAAATCCCCTTCACGCTGCTTTTTATTATTAAGTTATTTATCAAGGTTTTATTCTGAAAATACTAACAATCTTAGAAAAAGCTCGTTTGATTTAGACATTAAACTAAATAAAGAGGATAAAACAGAAAGATACATAGAGGGTATAGGTAAAATGGGACAGTGAGCTATTGTCTTTTCGGGATGTATTTTCCGACGTTTTAGGTTGAAGATAATAAAAATGTTAAATCATTTAGTTAGTCAGGATTTAACATTATATTTTCATGATTTCATTACAGCACTAAGAATTTGTTTGACCTTACTAATCTTACCAATTAGTGTTGTTTCGGGTGAAAGAAGTTTTTCAAAATTAAAATTTATGAAATTCATATTCCAACGTGAGGAATACCTGCAAGATCTGCTCATAGCATTTTACTCCAGTTCAATAAACATTAAATAAAAATCTTTCCTTATCTTGTTCAGTAAACTTAAGCAGCGGTGTCGTTAGACCTAAACTAGAAAAAATATTTTCGGATCTTTTTGTTAGATTATTGGAAAATTGTAAGTTTAATATTAAATTGCCACGCCTCCTCCTACATTTCACAAGCAAGACGCATGGCTGAGCTACGCTGCGGGCTCGTTGCGGTTATGTGTGGCCAGACCATTATTCAAATGGCCAAATGTTTACCATGTTTCATGTATTTGACCACAACATCTGCTATTTTTGTTTTAATTCCAGCGATAACAAGACTGTACAAACCAATTGCTGTCCGGAAAAAACTTTAATACCAATTAACATACGCGTAGAATCTATAAGTCCGACGCCAAGAAATCTGGAAAAGATTAATTTGGAGAAGCACGAAATTGCACCTACAGTAGAAAAATGTCGACAATGTCAAGTGGAAATTTTACCAATCCAGGAAATGGCTCCAACAAATGAAAAAATGTTGTGCAGCAAGTGCCGAAAAGAATTAAAGGAAGAGCATCTAGGAGGTGTTTCTATTTCATCAAGGAATGATAAGGTATGATTTAAAAACCTCGTTTTTGATATATGACTCTTCAGCGAAGGTCAATATTTTTTAGTCACATATGAGTATAAAAATATCGAATAGGTACGAAAAATCAAGTAATAACAAATTCTATCACATTCGATAAAAAAATTTTAGTACGCTATAATGTCGCGTATGTCATGGCCAAAAAAATATGCTGTCACAAATGAAGAACATTAAATTTATTGTTTGTATTAATATAAATTCACATGAAACTTGTGTCGTAGAAAAAGTATAATAAGCAACTCGTACAAAATACTCATTTCCCTATCGTATGACTTACAGCACTCGCCTGGGGCTAGTACTTTAAAAGACATACTCGTGGGAAATGAGTAATATTCAGTGTTGGTCTCATAATTTACTATTTCTAAATAAAAAATAAAAAATACCAAGTATCTAATAACTTTAATGTTTTTAACTGAAGAGGATGTGCCCAAGATGTGGTATAAATAAAAACTTTTCTACTTTTGGACATCCCATTTATAATCGATTTTAATTTAATACATTTCTTCTAGCTACAAAAACTAACAATCAAAGTTTTACCGCCGATTATTATAAAAGAACAGTGGTTGGTAAAGCAAGTCCAACATTTTTACATAACACCCGAAGGTGAAACAAAAAATCTTTTAAAAAATGCCGATAACGCTGCGTTTGAAACTATTGACGACTTGCCACTAAAATCAAAAAGTCAACCCGAAACCAAAGAGGTTGAAGAAGAAGATGAAGAAGAGGAATTGGTTATCGATGGAAACGACGATTTAGTTCTAACCGTTGATAATGAAGACACACCAGGTACAACATAATTATGTATTCTTCGTATCCGAATGAAACTTATATTATTTGTATCCGATAATATTTACCTTTTATAACATTTGACAACGAAACCACTACCAAGCTTTCTATGCTTAACCTTGCCAAAATGAGATGGTTTACGTGTGTCAGTCAACCTAACCCAACTATCCCATTACTTTTTATGATGTTAATCCTAAGTTTTTTAATTACATTGGCCGTCTTACTTGTATTGTGGTATGAACGGTTGTGTGTTCTAAGTGTAAGAAAAAGTCGCTGCCAGCATTTTTGCACTAGTCATTTTTTTGTAATTTGATTTAAAATAAGACACCAGACCATTAAAAATGTCTCTCCCGACTATTAGCGATAACGGTAGAGCTTGGTTATGAGGTATGGTGAGTTATGATGAAGATAGTGACGTCATTACTTCTTCCCCTACTTTACCGCTTCTCAACAAAAATACCATCATGTTTATCGCGGTAAGTCATCAAAAATTACCTATTCGCTCCATGCGAAGTCAAGGTAGGGGAAGTCGAAGTGGATACAAGCGCACGCTGTGGATAACCCATATAACATTTTTGCCGGCGTTGTACATTTAATTTACTGGCATTGCCAACACTCATTAATGGCAAGGCATTGGCAAAAAGGTATCAAAAAGACGCGAAAGTGGGCAATTGGCCGTTATTAGGCCACGTGTTGCAGATAAAGTGATGGCATTCGTCATTAATAAGTTATTGGCAAAAAAATGCGTTTAAGATGATGGCATCCATCATTAATAAGTTATTGGCAAAAAGATAACAAAAAGACACGAAAGTGGGCAAATGCAGATACTTCCAAGCAGCAAGCTGACGTCTTATTGACAAAATTGTCGCATATACTTTTTTTAAAGCTAAAATGATGGGATATTTTATTTAAAAATTAAAAAAGGAAAAACTCCTTACTGCATGCAATTTCCTTGCAATGCAAAGTACCATCTCTCGGAACACTGTCCAACTTGGAGATGCAGATTTTTACACTAGCCGAAGATATTTCTTTCAAAGCTAAGTGAGATCACCTACCGCAGACCGCTCTCGAATTATTTTTGTCTAATGGGTACGGTTTAGACGATAAAAAGCGAAGATATTGCAGAAACGTAGTAGTTTATTGTCCATTACGGCATCTATCGGTATGTCAAAAAAACTATTAAATATATATAATATTTTTTATTAACACGTCTTTAAAACTTTTAATAAAGTTTTAAACAAAATGTTTACAGCTCCTAACAGTCTACTTGAATATCTTGCCTTCTCGACTAGCCATCACCAATTAATCACACAATACACACTTATTAGGTAATGAATACATTTAATTATGTCTATTAAAAAACTCTTTTCTTTAAAAAAGAAACTAAATAGCTAGAAAACCACGTAGAAAACAAATGCACAAAGCGGTCACCTTCGGTCGAAATTAAAGTAGCTAATTTTACCATCATTTTATTTTTATTCGCTCCCAAATACATAATAAACATTTTGTTTGACCAAATTTTTATTTGCATGATTTTTAACAATAAAATGTTATGAAAAGGCCATTTCCTTTAAATTATGTAAAAAACATAAAATAATGTTGTTTAGCTGCCATTATAAATAAAACAGATCAAAAAAATTGCTTTAATGTTAGTTAAATACCAATGTTAATAATATGGTTTAAAAAGTATGAATATGCGTTGAAGGTTTGCCTTCAAAAATCCAATATTTATTTGCCTGCAACAAAAACGCGTGCTTTATTTAATCAGGATTGGTATGCCGCGCCATTTTTGTATGCTTGCCGGCAATTCGCCTGCATGTAAAATTTATTGGCAATTAAGTGTTTATTTAGGGTTGACTTTTTAATGCGTATAAGATGTTGGCATAATATTGCCACCAATTGCCAATGCTTTACCATCAATGCCAATATGAAAAATGTACATTGCCGGCAAATAGTGTTTGCTGGGAACTTTTGTAACAAAGGACGGTGTTTTTTGTTTAAAATTTAGAAACACATGTCGCACATCCTGCTTAAAGGTGTTTTAACTCAAAAAAATAAAAAAATAGATTATTCCAAAAACAGATCCCTTTTAAAGGTGCGGTTACACGGTCGATGGTTTGCAAGAGCTGGTCTGTACTGGTCGACTGTTTGCCGGCCGTAGCCCCACAAAGGTTGTCCAACATCACCGACCCTGTAACATACCGGTCTCCAACGGCCTCTTATTGGTCCACCGTAGTCTTCAGTCATCCATCGCGTTTCGGTAAAAATTTCGAGATCAAAGGTTTGTCTCGAGAGTTTAAGCACTAGCCTAAATATTTTCTTAAGGAGTAGTACAGGGTATTACAGAATGTTATTAAGAAAATTTAAGGGAAGATTCTACATAGAAAAATATGAACAAAATTCACATAAACATGGATGCCCAAATTCCTCTTTCTCAAGATACATGGTGGTAAACTTTTTAGAAAAAAGGTGTTTTTCCTTTTATATTTTAATGGAATTTAGAGGGTTTATTTGTAGCAGTAAAATGCTTATTTAAATCTAACTTGATTAAATATTCCTGATCTAGTGGCGTCTCGAGCGGTACCTCAACGAATATGTTTGACAAAAATATGTTGCTGACTTTTCTGAGAGATTTATATTTTATTTGTATTAAGCAGGGCCGTTCCTAGGGTGTGTTGTTATCTGCTATGCACAGCTCTGGTATTAAGCATCTTAAAATACATCTTTTTAAGCACAAACAATTTTCTTATCCTGCTGAGTTTTTGAAAAAAAAATTAATTTCGTATCCTTGGCCCACCCAAAAACATGAAAAATTGTCAGTGTAAATGTAGGTAGTACTTAATTTAATGTATGTGGTTATTCCAAACTTAAGTTTTTGGGCTATTTGGCCGTCGTTGTAGATTTTGTATCCTTGACGTTTCGCCAGTGTCACAGTAGTACCTTGCGTAACACTGTGGAAAAAAGAACTAGATATTTGCTAAGTAAAAGCAAAAGTTAAAAAGCAAAATGAAGGTTGCACACAATAAGAACAGCATTTTTATTTTGTGGTAATGCTCAACTTTTTAAAGATAACGTGTCGCTTCTGTTTGGCGGCGCAGCGCCTTTGGTGTTTGACAGTAAAAATGCGCAACGCCAATTAAGCTTTATTTTTATAGTTTAATTTGTTTTAATTTGCCGCTGAAGGTTACCCTTTACATTAAAATATAGTTTAAAAGAGTATGTTTTCAAAATTTTTTCGTTTTAATTTTTATTATTGAACCATCGATCATGGATTTTTAAGAAACATCGATGTTACTTGTTCGATGTTTGGCTTCGATGTCGCATCATTAGTGGCGTACACAAACAGATTATTTGTTTGGGTATAGCTTGAGACGTCATTGGGCTAAATAAACGTAATTTAGGTAAATCATATTGAGCCTCCTAATGCTACTAAACAGTGCAAAATTTTGTCAAAACCTATAGATATTTACGATATACATAAAGAACCGATTTTATATTTTAAAAAAATAACACTTTGTATCTGGAAAACAAATGTATTTTGGATCCACGTTTATATAAGCTTTTTCCATATATTCAGTAGTAGAATCCGCCTTAACTTAACAACATTTTGTAACACCCTGTATACAGGGCGATTCTTAAGCAATACCAAAGACAATTATAGTCTTACTATAGACTCCCAGAACAATGCTAAATTTTTGGTCATCAGTTTGGACGCTGGATTGGCTGAATTTATGTTTACGTGTGTACTCGATGGATACCCGCTTCATATATTCCACGAAGCGAGCGTCCAAGCTGATGACCAAAAATTTTGCATTGTTTTGGCTGTCTATAGTGAAAAGTGTCTTTGGCAATACGCATAAACTTAAAAAATTATTGCTAAAAAATGTTAAGTTAAGGAGATAATTAATTACTTTAAAAATATAAAAGAACGTGAATTCTAAAAAATAATAATAACTTATAACAAAAACAAAGTAGGTGTTAGGTATCTTGGGTTAAATTCTAAAATTTTAGCCTTAGGAATTTGTGGTAGCATTTTTTTCGCATCTTTTACAAACCGGGGTTGGATATTTTGATTTTTAAATGGGACACCCAGTATATTTTTGTTTTTTTGGCTTTTACATACAATTTTTTGTCGAAATACAATATCCTAAAAATGAATTTCATAGTTAAACTAAATTTTAATTTTTCATTAAGAGTGCTATGATCATTTTAAAATTACTCATCATACATTACTTACTTTCAAAAAAATAGTAAACGGAGTTTTAAAAACTTTGAGATATAAGTTTATTTCCTTTAAAATAATGTATTACTGGACCTCTATTTCCATTTATTTTTTTTTGACGTTTTAGTTATTGCGAGAAGGGAATTTTCCTAAATAAGTAAATTTTGACATAGGAATCAGCCTAAAAATAAGATATTGACATGTTTTAGGATTTTTGTTTTAAACTTTACCTATAACAGAATTAAAGAGGTGGCTCGTTTTTGAGAATATGTTTAATTTTACAGCGAATTATTTTATTATGTTTAAATATAAATTTAATCTCTTTTTTGAAAAATAATTTTTTTTAAATGTCTATTAAATTTTATTGTATTCTGAGTTTGTTTAAGAGCATTAGGTATTTCATTATAACGAATTATTCCATGGTGCATAAGAGCTTTTTTGCTTTAGCGGTATTTGTTTTTTTAAAATTAAGATCATTACAATTTCTAGTTTGGTAATTATGAACTGAACTTCTTTCCGTTAATTTTAGATTTGTGACAATTCCATTGATACACATTTTATGAATTAACTTTATTTCTTGTTGATATATTATTTCATTTACATTAAATATCTTTGTCATGCTATATAACTCATCAAAATGTGTATCATATGGTATATTGTATAATGACTTAATTGCTTTATTTTGACATTTTTGTAAGCGATTTAAATCATTTTTGTTTGCTCTTCCCCAAACAGATGCTAAATATATTAAATTCGATTCAATATAACTATTATATAATAACTTGTTAGTATGAAGATTTAAAAATATGAAAATCTTTTAAATAAACCAGTTAGTTTACTTATTTTCGAAATAATGTAATTTATATGTTCTTTAAAATTTAAATTACTATCAATCATTATTCCTAAATACTTATAACAGTCAACTTTTTAATTATTTCATTGTTTATTTTATAATTTATTTGAGGAAGCATATTATTATATTTTCTGCCAATGTCAATATAACAGCATTTCTTTTCATTTAAATAAAATTTATTTTTTTGGCACCATTTTTGAATATTAAATAAGTCATGTAATATATTATTATCCATCACATGATGAGTACCACTATAGAAAAGTGCTACGTCATCTGCATATAGTAAAATTTTACCTTTTAGTTCACAATTTACAATATCATTGATATAAATCAAAAACAGCAAAGGACCTAACACACTTCCTTGCGGTACTCCATATTTAATCAATTTTTTCACTCTCTATTTTTCCAACAACCGTTATTTGATATCTGTTTTTTAGATAGTCCTCAAATAAATCCCAACAACGATTTTTATTCCAATATTGTACATTTTTTCAAGCAGGATTGTATGATCTACCACATCAAATGCCTTCTTAAAGTCTAGAAACACTCCTCTTAAATTATTTTTTGATCATATTCGTGATACAAAAATTCATATAGTTCATTAACAGCAAGCTCTGTGTTTCTACCCTTTAAAAAGCCATATTGATATTTACTAATGAAATTTGTACTGTATAAAAAGGAAATTAGTCTTTTAAATAATATTTTTCATAGATTTTTGAAAAACACTAAGAACAGATATGGGTCTATAATTGTTAAGATCTTTCTTGTCACCATTTTTATATACAGGTGTAATTTTTGCTAATTTTAGTTGTGAAGGAAATTTACATTTAGATATGTTTTTATTTATTAAATGTGATATATAAGGTGAAATAACATTTTTAAGTTTTTAATATAACATGGCTTAATACCATCTAAACCAGGAGAAGTATTAAGTTTCAAGTCATCAATTATTTCTATTATTTCTTCTTCATTTGTTTTTTAAAGTATATACAGCTTAAATTATTTTTAACAATGTCTGTCAATGTATTATTTCTAGGTTTACTATACTGCTTAACAATTTTTTCAGCAATGTTTGTAAAATGATTATTAAACATATTAGCTTGTTTGTATTCATCAGTTACTGTGTTTTTAATGTCATCCGTTAAAGTGAATTTAACATTTTTTATTTTATTATTTTTATTGCTTAAAGTTTTAAGCAGATCCCATATTTTTTTGCTGTTACCCTCAACACTTTTAAATTTATTTTCATACTATTTTTTTTTTATTATGATTAAGAGTATTTCTAATTTTCTTTTTTATATCGGATAGTTTTTGTTTTAAAAAATCATTGTTTGGATATTTCTTATAAATACTAAAAACCTTTTTTCTTTCAGAAATAAGTTCAAATAATTCATACGTAAACCATCCTTCATTTAATTTGTTACAATATTTCTTGATTTCTTTTGTAGAGTTTTTGGAAATTTCATCAGTAATTATATTACTCAGCATGGTAAGTGATAAAGCTGAAATATTAATATTTTGAAGCTTTGTTTGAACACCAAATACTACATTTTCAAAGTTAGTGTGTATTAATTCATATGATTGGATTTTAACTTTTTCTTTTTTAAAAAATTTAGGAATCTCTAACATTATACATTTATGATCTGAGTAAATATAATCACATAAACTTAATTTAAAATCATTTAAATTATCATCATTTTCTATATTTGTTATTACATGATCGATAACTGAAAATGTATTTTTTAAGTTATCAACTCTTGTTGGTTCATTCAGGTTATTTAATATACAGAAACCGTTAACAGAAATATTGTTACAAAGTAAATTGATATTCATATCACCAACAATTATTAAATTGTTTTGATTATGTAAAATAGTATCAAAAAATGTTATAAAGTCATTTATGTGATATGAAGGAGGTCTATATAATACACCTAAATCAATCCCCTTTTCTAATAAATTTATTATAATTATTTGATTATTTTTATAATTTTTTGATATTTTAATACTGTGCAAAATTTTATTTTTTAAATACATAGCTATCCCTCCTCCCCTTGAATCTCTACAGTTATGCACCATGGAATAACCATTAATAAAGAAGTTATCTATTTCTGTAGGATACAGCCACGTTTCTGTGAGAATTAATATATCAATATTATCTTTTATTAGAAGTAATTCCACATCATGAATTTTATTTCGTAAACTACGTATGTTTATATATGTTAATTTAAGATCCATTAAAAATTTTAAGTGATGGTTTTTATACTATGAAATGAGTAATGTAGTATTAAATAACTTATTTGAAATAAATTAAAATATAAATTTAAGTATTAGAAAAAAAAATAAATAAATAAATAAATAAACTAAAAAGTAATATATCGTTTTTGACTATTACTCCCTAAACAAATTAATAACATTTAAGTCCCCCTCATTTCTTATAATTTTAATTCTAGAATTATCTGTTCTTCTTAAAAACATATAAAATACCGTTTTTTTCACCTTTAATTTTTTGTTTAATTTTTCATAAAAAGAATCCTCCTAGTCGCATAGCTCTATACTTTATATATACCATACAAAAAGTATGGAACAAATTTATATTTTGGATAACACGCGGAAATATCTATTCTGTTTTATTATATTTTTCTTTAGAAAATTTGATTTTATAATTTTTTTATTAGAAAACCACCGTTCGATCGTTTTGATACTACCACAGACCATCGAAGACCAGTGCAGACCATAGCAGATATAAGATTAGTCTGTGCCTCTCTGGTCAATTAAACCATCGACTGTGTAACCGCACCTTAACTATTGCTTATAGGGTCCGCGCGTTTAGTAAAGAGGCCACCGACGTCATCATTTTCTGCGCAAAATCTCCTCTTATTCCCTAGTCCCGTATTTAAAATGTTATTTATTTTTTAAAATCAAATCTTTAAAATGCCTAATTCCTAGGTAACGATACGAAGCCCTCGAAACAGCGATTGAAAGAGAGTTACAGAATATTTCGCGTAGATAATGATGACGTCGGTGGTCTCTTTACTAAACGCGCGGCGGACTTTACAGTATAAATAAATAACTATTATAAAGATTTTTTTTTCCAGTGGCGTCAAAACATATTAAATAAGTATCAAGTTGCCTAAAATGCAAAGTCAACAAGATTTTTGATTATAAAAGAAGAACAAACTGTTAGATTTTATGATTTTTAAATCTCGTTAAGCCTACATTTTTGGTATAGAAATCTAAATTATTTTTATTTTTAAAATCTAAGAAAGTACCAATATACAGGATGGTCCAAATAAAATTGGCGAGTAATTTGTATCTAAAGGTAGATAATAGGAAATATTAGTTTCTGTAGTAGTACTGTTAGTAGTAGTTTGTAGTTTGTATAATCCACGGTAAAATAGGTAGGTTATAATAAACTTTTTGTTTTTGTCATGAAT
The DNA here is from genome assembly GCA_014170235.1 of Listronotus bonariensis. Taxonomy (NCBI): domain Eukaryota; kingdom Metazoa; phylum Arthropoda; class Insecta; order Coleoptera; family Curculionidae; genus Listronotus; species Listronotus bonariensis. The sequence goes on from JACEGR010009646.1 coordinate 15,193, forward strand.
TGTTTAAAAACCTTAAATACCTTAAAACATTACATTCCATTAAAAAAACACATAAAAAATTAATAAAACTTATCTTTTTATTTGCTGAAGTAAATAATGTAAACTTAAATAGGATAATAAAAGGACACTCCAAGACCACCTTGTTTTCCCCGTGTATATTTTGACAATACTAATATATGTTCAGAGTTGGGTAGTATTCGAATACTCGGTATTCTGAATTCTATTCAGAATACATTTGGCTGGTATTCAAATACTATTTAAATAGATCTATGTGTTTTGGTCAGTATTCGGTATTCTGGATTCTAATTATGGTTTTTAAATGTTCTGATAAATCCTGGTTTTCAAATACTGGTACTCAAATACTGGTATTTAAATGCTGGTATTCAAATACTGATATTCGAACACTGGTATTTTAATACTGGTATATATTCAAATAACGGTATTCAAATTCTAGAATTCAAAGAGAGGTATTCGAATCCTGGTATTTAAATCCTGATTTTAAATACTGTCTTTTTATTTTTATATGCAGTTACGCACATACAGTGTGTCCCAGACTGGGTGTTACAAGAGGACAAATAATGGACCAAAAATCTTAGACTTTTTAAACATTCTTCTGGGAAAACTGGTCGCATGGTCCAAAACTAATTAATACAAAATTTTATCCCGATTGGTAATATACAAAGCGAGTTATAACTAAACGTATGAAAAATGGCTAAGAGTAAAGTACCTTTATTTTAAAAACAGGTCATTATTGTATAAGTAAATGTTGTATAAAATTAAATTTTATGTCAGAAGTTAAAGTTTAAGGATTAAAGTAATTTCTTTTTCAATTTTTTGCATTACGCATTAACACTTTTTAAAATGCTTGGCTAACTCAGCGGATTTTAAAAAATATATATTTAAAATTATTAAACAATATTTTAAAATTTTCTTTCTTTTCCCCATTATTTAAGTTGTTATACGTAATGTAAAAATTGACTACATAACTTCAAATTTTGACAATACTTATTTATACAATTTTGTTGTATTTTAAAAAATTAAAGCTTTTTACTCCTGGGCATTTTTTATATTTTTAGTTATAACTCGCCCTGTACAATACAAATCGCAGTAAAATTTGTATTTCTTAGTTTTGGACCATGGGAACAGTTTTTCCAAAATTTTGTTTTATTATTCAAAAATTTTGGTTCATTTGTCCAAGGCCGGCTTGAGAAAAGTGGCGCCTGAGGCGGCTACAATTTTGCCGCCCCTACAAGAAAATAAAATTTTAAGTTCTAAAATATTTGAAAAAAAGGTCCCCACCTCAATTTATCGAATTATTTTATTTCTAACGACTTAATTCACCCCACTGATCTTGTATCCTTCTTCATTCCTTTATACATATTTTTAAAGACCAAAAAAATGTTATAGGTTTTGCGCAACACAAAAACAAAATTTTATGTTAAAGCGGATAATTTTTCCGCTCCTGTAAACATGCCGCCTGAAGAAGTCGCCTCACCGGCTCGCCCCTTGGGCCGGCCCAGCATTTGTCTTCTTGTAACACCTATCCTGGGACACACTGTAGATAAATATACCAAGTTAATTTTTGGATAATTTTTTGAAAATTTAAAAAACTCTAATATTGACGAAATTTGGTATACGGGGTTTTTGTGGTGCTGATCACGAATCAATTTTTTTGTTCGAAAACGTTCTTGAGATATCCATCATCAAATTTTCCCCCTCGTTTTGCACGCAATTCTTGATTTAGAGCTAAGATTGCACAAAATTTGTAATTCCCACCATTTAAAATTTGTTTTTTTTTTAGGTCATATAAACCCCTTTTCTATAAAATTGCACAGCTTTAACTTGTACAAATACAAAGTACAAATGATCAACCTTATTTGTACTACACAAATGAGGTTGGTTTGATTTAGCTTTGATAATGGATATCCTAAAGACAAAAAATTTGCCGTTTTGAAAAAAAATCTTTCAGATTTGTGATTAGCGCTCGAAAAACCTCCGGTTACCAGACTTCATCAAAATCGGAGTGTGGTGAACTGTTTAGACAATTTCTATTTTTTCTTAAATTTTATTAAGTTAATGTGTACCTGTGTAATTTAGAATGTTATTTTAAACTTATGTATATTATTAAATATGGTCGAAAATAGAAAATTTTTTGAGGATAGGACCTTTTTAAGTTTTCATGAATACTAAATCCCGGTATTTAAGAACAGCAATATTCGAATACTTTTTAGAATACGCTATTCAAGATTCGTATTCGAATACCGGATTTCAGTATTCGATCCAACTCTGTATGTATTGATATCTTTTTTTTTAAGCCTGTACACTATTATTTCAAAAAGTTAATAATTTTAACCTATTGTTCTTCTTTTGTACTCAAAAATGCAATTTTTTTAGTTTGTGCGTTAGGCAACCTAATAACAATTTTATATGTTCCGACGCTACTGCCATACGGAACATTCCATATAAAAACTTTCTATACCTTTTAATATTTTATATAAAACCCACAAGTATCCATCAAAAGATGTTCTGTTAAAGCTTTAGTAAAATAGAGAATAAATTAAAATCATTAAAAATCTCAACTTAGCAAATATCCAACTTTGCTCTATAACTCTAAAACTAGAGGCGATAGCACATTTTGTCCATGAGAACATTTAATTAGAATTAAGAGATCTACAGCATAACAAACTTTTGAAAAAATTAACTAAAACCCTCTTTCCATAAGGATTGAAGATTCTTTGCCATCTGATGACACAATATACCATCCTAAATTTTGAAAACTTATACTTCTTTATACACAGGATGTTTTCAAACAAATTCGAAAAAATTTGGCAGGTGGTTCCTTTTTTATTTTAAAATAAAGAGTAGTTTGCTTTATAAACATGGGTTTAAAAGTGGTTAATTAGGGAGATATCGCGAAAAAAATTAAGGAAAAAGTATTGCTACTTTTTATCTTAAAAACAAAAAGAGTATTGTGTCTAAACTACCGACTTATGTCAAATAAGGAAATATTACAAATGCCTTAATAGCTAAGAATAGATAAATGGTTTTTTTAATAGAGTTTTTGCATCCTGACACGTTACACGTTATGATTTACATTTGTTTTATTTAAAATTGGTAAACATCAGTTGAAAAAGTTTCTACATAACTCAGTCTATACAAATTTGGATTTTTCGATGTCATTGCGTAGGCCTCCCTTTAAATTTGTTTAGCAAGAACGATAGAGATAGTACATTACCACCATTTCCATTGATTCTTAAAAAGTGTAAAAATATTTGGACAGTGTCACGTCGTTTTTTCGTTATTTTTTTATCGCGATATCTCCCTAATGGTTGAATTTTGACCCCAGGAAAAAATCAATTATTATCGGTTTTGACCAATGTTTGTAAAGAAAACTAACATTTATTTAAAAAAAAACACTTTTTGAAATTTTTCGCATTTGTTTAGAAAAAAACTTGTATTTAAGATAATGAAAGGACTGATTCTTAGTGATTTGGTTATCACTGATAAACTTTTAGGAGATTCTGGCTCCCCAAGTTCCCATGAAAATGACGATTCTAGGACAGTTTCCAGACTAAAAACTTTAGATTCCAAATATTTCCTAAAGCTAAGAGCAAGTATAGCCAAAAATATGGGTAAGTGTTGCCCAAAAGTTCCAGTAATTTTTAAAGAAAACACTCCTTAATTAACAATGATAAGTCTTCTTTCTGGAATGGATGGTAATTGTTTGGGTACACGCCAGAGTTAAATGTATCATTTAATAATCATAATCAAAATAATGTTTTTCTTACAAGGGGTTTTCGAAATATGGTATGAAACTTTAAATGGTTATTCTTTATATCGTTCAGCCAGGGCCGGATTTAAGGGCGGGCAGGCGGGGCACTGGCCCGTGGCCCCTCAAACGAATGTATGGGGCCCCACCTTTAAAAACTTACATATGGATTGATGAGGACCTTTTCATGAGTTATAAATTGATAAGGACCGTTTTCTTGCTCTTCAACTTTTTTGGGTACAAAAATCCATTCACTTTTACTTTTAGAGGGCCCCTACAGGCTCATTGCCCCAGGGCCCCCACACCTCTAAATCCGGCCTTGCGAGCAGCAAAAGTCTCTAACAAAGTGTCCGAAAATTATGGCTTTGAGTTTTAAATATACAGTGCTTGTCTAAATTCAGGACCCCCTCCTAATTGTTTGGTATTTTTTCATAAAAATTTAAAGATTTTAGTAAGACAACATAATTCAAATTGTAGGCAAAAAATGACAGATATAAATGTCAAACTGAGAATTGGGCGCCATTTTGAAAAAATAAATAAATGGAAAGAGGCGTCTTGTTACACATCATTTTAAAGCCCCTGGCGAGTAATTTATAACCTCAGAATATAAAGTCATTACCTTTACCAACCAAAAAATGACGGTACTTTAAAAAAATTATTTGAATACCTGATTTCGATAGCCATATTTCCAAAACTATTAAAGCTAGATATACCTAATGTGGTATTTTCTTAAAGGTCCCATGGATATCTTTTTAATGGTGATATAATATACAACGTGCGCCATTAAAAAAATCTATACTTTTGGAACACCCTGTATATTAAATAAATCCTTATAAGAGCTTTAAGAAAATACCACAATTAATGTATCTAACTTTATTAGATTCAGAAATATGGCTATCGAAATAAGGCATTTAGGTAATTTTCAAAGTACCGGTGTAGTAGATTAAGGTATTGACTTTATGTTTAGGGGTTAAAAAGTACTCGTCAGCAGCTTTAAAATGAGGTGCCACAAGACTACCCTTTTCATTTTTTTTTTCAAAATGGTGTCCAGCTGTCAATTTGATATTTATTTTTGTCATTTCTTGGGCGTTCCAAACTCAACGGTGACCATTGGGAATTTGAAAATTTTGAGAGATACCAAGTTAATTAAGCTAGGGGAAGGTCGCGTAATTAGGAGCCAGTTTGTCGACGTTTTGTTTTCCAGCCATCATCAAATTTAAGTTACCATCTGGGTTTACTTAAAATTCATAAGAACGGGTCATTGTAAGACTAGACTTGTATCATTCCTAACTCCTATTATTTATTATTATCATTATAAATATAGATATTTATTGAAATACTGTCAATAAGAAATTTTAGAATTCCCATTTAGAACCTAATAGACACGTAGCATATCGCCCCTTTCCAGATTTATAAAAACAATTTATGAAGCTCAAAAAAATTAAACCTGTCAATTCTTTGGTCCTGCATGGATTGACTTGAAATTTTAACAGAAGAGAAAGTATAGCCCCAGGACCAAAACCTATATCGAACCAAAGGGGTAGATGCCCCCCTACGGGTTGGAAATTTTTTATTACATTTTAACGACAAAAATCAATCAAAACAGTGATTCTTAGCAAAAATGTCTTGTACATTTTTTTATAATACTAAGATTTTTCAAGTTATTTGCAATTGAAAATAACAATTTTTTGACGAAAAACTCGACGGTTTAATGGGGTTTTCGCGACTAACTCGAAAATTATGCATATATCAAAAAACTATAACAACAAAATTTTTACAAAGGTTTTAAAAAACAAACAAAATTATTTTATTATAATTTTTCTACAACCAATACAAACTAAGATACGAAGTGGTAATTTTTACGTCAAATGCAAAACTTGATGGATTAAAAGTCAAATAACGGGAAAATACTGAATTTTTCGAAGAAAATGTATTAAACTTTTAAAGTACGTAATCAAATTAAAAAAAAGTGTTTAACATAAAAATTAAGTGAGGTATGATAAAAATAGGGTCAGTTACTATTTTTTGCTACGAAAAAATCGATAAAAACAACCCCTAACTACCCCCAAATTAAAGCTAACCTTTACTCTTTTAAAATTCTCTTTATACATGTATTAATAATAATACGTCCAAGAAGTGTAACCAATTTAAAATGCATAATTTAAAAAATATTATGTAGATTATTATGCTACAAAGTGGCCTATTCGAATTCTTCGAAGAAAAATTGATTGAATTTTTTTATTAATGTATCTCCTTTATTTTTAATGATAAAGATTTTTGTTAAGAAGTTTTTGTAGGGTTTTTTAAGAGGTACGAGGACCTTTAGGTGAAATTCCTTAAGATCTCTTAATTTTTAAATGGGGTTAGTTTAAAAGGCTCATAAAAGGTTGTGCTCGTTCGTAAATGGAGATTTTAAACGACTACATCTCGCCAAATATTCACTGTATTGAAACACTACGCACAAAAAGAAATAGTCTTTAAAAAGCTGCAATTTAAAACTCATTCTTTTTTCTTACCTTTAGTATTTTCGAAGTTATTTAGAAAAAAGAGGTGAAAAATATGAAATTAAGAAAATTGTTTTTACTTCTCTTAATTTTTCTGAAATTAGGCATTTAAAATTGGACGTATTATTAGTGCATCTATAAAGAAAGGGTGAAGGTCAATTTTAATTAGGGATTAGTTAGGGGGCTGTCTTAAATCATTTTGTTCGTGGAATAAATTAGATACTGACCTAATTTTTATCATAACTCACTCAATTTTTATGCTAGAAGCTTTTTTTTTGAATAAAGAAAAAATGCCTTATTACGAACTTTTAAAAAGGTTCCATGAGTTTTTCTTAAAATATGAAGCATTTTTTCGTTAATATGACTTTAAATCTATCAAATTTTACATTTAAAAAAAGCTAACCATTAACACGCCGTATCTTGGTCCCTATTGGTCGAATGAAAATTATAATAAAACAAATTTGTTTATATTTTTAAAACCTTCAATTCTGCTTTCTTAACTTAATAAAATGCATAAATTTCGAGTTATTTGCAAAAACCCCATAAAAAAGGTCGATTTTTTTTCGAAAAATTATTACTTTCAATCGCAAATAACTTAAAAAGTATCAGTTTTACGAAAAAATATAACCATGTTTTTGCTTAGATACACCTTTTCAATCGATTCCTGTTGTTAAAATGTAATAAAAAAATACACCACACCCTAGGAAGGCAACCACCCCCAGTGTTTTGGCGCCCATTGGTTCGATATAAGTTTTGATCTTTGGGCTATACCCTAACTTCTGTTATAATTTAAAGTTAATTCACACAGAACTGAAAAATTGTCAGGTAAAATGCTTCATTTTTTGTACTATTTCTTTATTTATGTAGTTTTAAATTATGTGGTAAGATGACAAAACCGCAAAACCCGATATGTAATTTTTGTAAAAGATGGAGGAGAGATATTTTTAACTTTAGTACATCCTGAAAAATCACAATTTTGGTAAGATATTTAAATTTTGCACTTAATTGTTTTATAATAAGTATGCAAAATTTAAATATTTTACTAAAATTGTATTTCTTTGGACGTACCAAAGTTTAAAAAACCTCTCCTTATTTTACAAAAAATGACATCGGGTTTTGCCATCCTATCACAGAATTAGAGAACACTTTTAGTGAGTAAACTTCCAGTATGTTGTTTGGGCATATTAAAATTAAAAGAATTTTAAGATTTTCCAAATATCTTTTAAGTTTATTTAAGCGTCATTTCTGCCATTTTGCCCCATTTTAACTGACTTTGAATCTCTTATACGGTTTCCAAAATCCCAATGGTCAATTTCCTTCAAATTTGGGATACCCTAACATCACCCATTCTCTACTATACTAAGCCAGTCAGCGAGACAAAAAGAAGTATTTGTCAAAGATTTTGCTGAACAAAGCTTAATTTTTAAAATTACCGTAAATTTAAAAACAAATAAAGAACAAAAAATGGACCGAAAAGTGGTTTTCGCATTTTTTAAATTAGTTGAAAAGTACATTTGGCAAACTTTTTATTAAGATATAAAGACAAATTTTCTTAATTAGGTTTAACATTTTACGACCATTGCTGGGTTAGTAATTAAATTGTAATAATATGATAAACTACACTAAACTAATTAACTAATGAGAAACTATTCAAGTTTATTTTTAATGATAAAACTTATAAATTTATTAACTTTCTTATTTTGTGTTTGTGGCTTATCATTATTACAAACAAAGCCCTTTAATTGTTAAAGCATAAAAAACCAGAAATATTAATTTATTTAATTTAAAAAAGTAAAAGTCACTTTTTGTTACCTAATTAAAATAAATAAAACAAACAGTGAATTTAAAATTTCACCAGTTGAGTAACTTAACTTTATTAGTATTATTATTATTTTATTTAATGTAAAAAAGAAGCAACATTTTTGAAAAAGTCTTTTAGATCAGCTGATTTTTGATATGTTGTTCTCTTTCCTCTTCTGGATAGACCCCTGGGCTGTCTGGGTGGCGGTAATGGTTGCGTTTATTAGTTTGCAATTTACCTGTACAGGTAATAAACCAAGTGTTTGAAAACATTTTTAAGAAAACCAATTTTCAATTTCTTTTTTTAGATAGGTTTACCAAACATATTTTTTATTGCCGACACTTTTGTGTAAAATGGTGTCACTTAAGCTACTTTTTGGCAATAAAATAATTTTGGTCACGTGGTCTAGTATCAAGGGGGCACTGGCAACTTTTTTTTTGCAAACAGAAATGGAGGTCATGTAGCACCTCGTTTTAAAGGTCCTTTCCTACTTAACGCCACTTTGATTTTGAAAATCGGCAAGGCCGTTCTAGATTTAGAAGCCAATTTCATTAAAACGTCACTGTTTGTATAGTATTTAAGTCAAATTGCAAAAGGTTTTAAGTGTGGAACGGCTGGGCCGATTTTCAAAAAGAAAGTGGCGTTGAGTAGAGAATTAAAGGGCTTTTAAAAAGAGGTTCTACATGATTCCCATTTCTATTTGAAAAAAGTTCCATTCGAAAGACAAAGTGGTAACTATTTTAATATCATCACACTATTTTATTTTGTTAATAAATGATATACATTTGGTCAATCAAAATTTTAAATAAGTACACATAACTAAACCCATTATTAGGATATTTTATTTTATTTATAAAAATTTTACACTAAAACCGATTCTAATGACATAGCGCAACATACTGGTAATTTTCAATATTGCGACCATAGATCATTTATTCAAGAATTCCATAATTCGGATTACTTGAATATGAGCTGACTAAATAATTTATACAGGGTGATTCAAAAATCAATCACGAAACTTAAGAGGGTGATTCTAGTTGACAAAATAAGGGTAGAGCTTCATATATTTTTTTCAAAATGTCATTCGTTTTCGAGTTACAAGCCGTCAAAGTTCAATTTTTATTTTGGTTTTTTCGCCATATTGCATTTATTTCTTAACAAATCCAGTTGATATTTGGCACACAAATCGAGCTTTGGAGATTCTAAAATTTTAAGACAAAAGTACTTTTTCTAAATACCGCCAGAGAGCACTATACCTAAAACTTAAAATTTATTTACATCATAACTTTTTTATTTTGACAGATATCGCAAAGCTGGGGGCGCTATTTTATAAACAATCAAAAACTTTAAAAATAAGATATTCTTTATTAGTCGATAAACCTCACCGTTTGGGCACCAACAGACATCAAAGCTTTCTTAAAATAATGCAATATGGCGAAAAACCAAAATAAAAATTGAACTTTGGCGGCTTGTAACTCGAAAAACGAATGACATTTTGAAAAAAAAATATATGAAGCTCTACCCTTATTTTTGTCAAGTAGAATCACCCCCCTTAAGTTTCCTGTGATCGATTTTTGAATCACCCTGTA
>JACEGR010009647.1:0-24846 GCA_014170235.1 Listronotus bonariensis
TTTTAACACGCTTTTATTAACTTGGGTTGTAACTATCTATCTATCTATCTATGTAACGGAATCTTTGAGCCTAATTTTAACCAACTTCCAGCTATTCGATTTCTTTGAAACTTTGCACACGTGTCAAGGACCGATGAAGATGCAATAATTTAAAAACAGTATCCCGTTATCTTTTTTTGAATCGCCAGGAAAAAATTCCATTATATTATAAAAACAACACCTAGGATGCCATCTGTTGGCAACATTTCAAACTTTGCTATTAAATGAAGAAGAAATTTTTAGTTTTTACACAATTTGGTTAGTTGCACCATGGGTGTTCAATTTTTATGAACAATAAAAATATAGGGTTAGTTGCACCATTAGTTCAAGGATTCCATAATAAAAATTACATTATGTGTAATGTATACATAATACATAATGTGCAATTAATAAAAATTAACATTCTTTTTTTTGGATCGCCAGGAAAAAAATTTTCCTTTATATTATAAAAATATAAAACAACACCTAGGTTGCCACCTGTTGGCAACATTTCAAACTTTGCTATTAAATGAAGAAGAAATTTTTTAGTGGGTTGCAATATATTGGCAACGGTCCAAACATTGCCTGGATTGCCATCTGTTGGCAAAATTTCAAACTTTGCTACTTAATGAAGAAGAAATTTTTTAGTGAGTTGCAATCTGTTGGAAAAATTTTAAAATTTGCCACTCTTGTTCATTAAAAAAATTTTCGCCATTTTGTCAAGAGTAGCAGAAACTAAAATGAAAAATAATTAATAGTTTAAAAACTAAAAACACGCTTTTATATGCAATCGAACTAAAAATTAGAAAATAATTCTTTTCATTAAAAAAAATATTGTCATTTCATAGTAAAAAGCGTGGGGTGATAAATATATTAAATGTTATAATTATTATATTTGCAAATATCTATGATGGAAAAGTTATGAAAAATAGTAAAATGCACCCCACGCTTTTTACTATGAAATGACAATATTTTTTTTAATGAAAAATTATTTTCTAATTTTTAGTTCGGTTGCATATAAAAGCGTGTTTTTTAGTTTTTTTAAACACGTAGGGTGTTCGAAAAGTTTTGAGATATACGTACATTTATTTGATTTTTTCAAAATAATTTCCACCACATTGAATACACTTTTCCATTCTAACAAACCAGTCACTGAAAATAGCTTTCCACTTTTCATTTGAAATTTCAGCGCATATTTTATCCCAGGCCTCCAGTAGCGCGTCTTCAGTTTTAAACTCTTGTCCTTTCAGTCTTGCCAAAAGGAAACAACCCAAAGTTACACGGCGCCAAGTCGAGGCTATAAGGCGGATGTTCCAAAAGTCTCTAGCCTGCATCTGTCAAAAATTGGCTGGTAAGTTCAGCTCGACGAGGTGGGGGCATTGTCATGATGAAGGTTTCCAGCTATCCAGAGTTGCGGGTTTGAGCGAATCACTCTTAACTTTTCTATAAGTTTTGAGAGGCATACTGTAGTCTACCAGAGAGCATTTACGGTCTTCTATTCTCAGAGCACAACACGTTGAATTATTCCTCTTAAACCAAAGAAAACAACTATCATTATTTTTTACAGATCGTGATTTGCGAACTTCGGTCGGAGTTTCTTCACCTTTGAAAACCCATATCTTATTCTGTTGTTTAGTTGGGATGTCGTCATAATAAGATAAGTTTCATTTCCCATGACAATCGACACTATGTCTTTAGATTTACCCTCTCTGGATTTGGACACCTTTTTTACACCAACTTCACTCTTTGTGTCTGCTGCTCGGGAGTTAACTTGTGTGGAACCCATAGAGTACAAATTTTTCTATAACCCAAGTGCACATGTATGATCGTGTGTAATGTTACTAAACTAATGTTCAATGTCTCTTCTAACTGTCGATAGGTAATTCGTCGGTTTGTTTTTATAGCATTTTTGGACGGCAGATATGTTTTCTGGGGTAACTACTTCACACGGTCGACCCTGAGCGTGAGGCGTCTTCAAGCGAAAACGAGCCCCGCTGAAATTGTTTGTACCATCTGCTATATGGTCGCACGAGATGGACAGTCATTACCAAGTATAGGCTTCATTTCTACTAAACACTGTTCTGAGATAACCTACGTGAAAAAGTTGTATTTCAAAATTGCACGGCACTCGATAGTCGTCCACGACGCCATTGCGCTAAAATCGATGGACACGAACTGGCGCAAAACTGATAGTTTACTAATAACCGACGCCTGCGGAAATCTGCAGCCACTGCTGTCAAGATAAATGGAATAAAGTGGCCAATAAAAATAAAACTCTCACTCATTATTAAGGTTTTAGAATTTAAAATTTTTATCTTTTTTTTAGGATATTCTGAAATCCTTGACATTAAATGTCAAAATATGTTTAATGTCAAAGATTTCAGAATATCCTAAAAAAGATAAAAATTTTAAAACCTTAATAATAGTAACTTTTTATTTTTATTATTTTTATTCCATTTATTTTGGACAACGGTGGAGATTGCCACCGAAACGTCGATTTTTAATTATCTTTTACGTTTAATTCTTTTGGTTTTTAAGTACTTTTAATTTTATTTTGGCGTGTACCCAAATCAATACCATCCATTAAATGAATCCGCCGAACAGTTTTAATCCCGTAAACAGATGGGTGCAGTTCGCTTTCTATTCGGATTATAGGCTATCAAACTTAAAAATTCTAACTTAAATATTTATTATACTGGGTGTAACATACAAAAAACGTCATTTTGACATTCTCGAGAGTGGCTATTTTTTTATTTAAAAAAAAATATATAATAAAGTATTTTTTTAACATCATTTAATACAGCAGTATAGACCGCTTGCAATCACCGATGCAAAGGTATATATATATAACCGATTTTATTTCCTATGCATCTCAGCTTTGCAAACTGTTCCTGACTGATATTGGAACAGGTCACTATGACGCTCGAGTAAATCCGCATCGTGGGCTCCCCTTCTACAATATTTTGATTTTCAACCGAGTTTACGATTTATAATAATTAAAAGCAATATCACAGAAAAATTGTGGCAATATTATAGAAAATACAAATTTGTAATGAATGTGGGTTTTTACTCGGGTGTTTATAATTAGATAATTAAAATAAAAAGTGCTCAACTTATCGCTCCATAGTAGTTAAGCTATGATTAAAGAAAATATATACACTTCATTGTTAGCAATTACACAAATACGTCAATTCAATTGAAAACCCACAGTTAATGCAGTGGCGGCGCAAGGGGTGGCGCGCGCCCAACCTAAATTTTTCTCGGTCAACCTGCTAATTGAGCAAGAAGAAAAGAAAAAAGTCCTGTTAAAACTAACATTCTATTTCCATTACCCATTTATTCACTTCACATTCAAGTAATCTCAATCACAAAACAGTATGTTGCGCTATAAAGCCGTGTTCAGATTTGCAACAATTCGCCGTGCGGCTCCACGCCGCATACCGCGCCACGCCCACATAGCGCGGACGTAGACGTGAACGGAATTTACGTCGTTTCAAGGGCTTGGCGAAAAATTCGCCGGTGATTTAAGCATGTCGATTTTTTGGTGTCAAAAAGCGCGCAAACAGGTTGGTTAGTTTGGACGAATGATTGGCGAATTGTTGTAAGTCTGATCGTGCCTTGCACAGGAGTGGATCCAGAACTTCATTTCAGAGGGGCGTAAATAAAAATCTTTTATGGGACCTACACAAACCTACATAAAAAACATACAAAGAAAAAGCTCAAATTAAACTAACTAAGAACCAACAAAAAAGTTAGCAAGTTTTTAAGAAACAACAGTTGTACAATTCTGCATTTTCAAAAATTTCCAGGATCAAACTGGCCACTATCATGTGTTCTGTAGGACTCAACAGCGCGCCTCCTGCGCCCCCCTCTGAGTCCGCCCCTGGCTTTGCATTAAAAATGAATTTAAGTGTAAAATTTAAATTTAAATATAAAATAAAATTAAAATCAAAATGTTTAAAAACTTCCAAATTTTCTCCCGTCAGTTATGTGTATTTAAAATTTAAATTACGAAATATATGTCATTTATTAAACAAAATAGGATATATCACTAAACGTGGAAGTAAGATAGGTCATTTTCTGGTTTTCACAGCCTACTAAGCATTTTTTTTCTTCAAACCCGTTTGTTTTATTACAAAAACGCGGATTTTTTTTTGTGGCCAACATGCTAGTTAGTTCTAGTTAGTAATAATATATATTTTAAAAAATTGATCATACACAAATAATTTTGGTCAACAACAGGTTTTACCCCAATTAATACGCCCTCTGTTTTAAGAAACTTTAATAAACTGATATTTCTTAGAGTAAAATTGAGTTTTTACCTTTTTAAGACAAACAATAAATACAACTTCTAAACTAATAGGGATGTGCAAATTTTCGTGAGATTTGATGCGAAGATATAGCCACAGTATAAAATAATATTTTTGTTTTCAGTTTTTAGAACCTTTAAAATAGGCTTCTGAAATATATGTACTGAATTTTGAAATACCCTGTATCTATTTATTTTTAATATTTGTGTTGTGCACATTTTGCTGCCCACCATCCAAATTAAAAAAAAGCTGGCGCCGCCTCTGCGCTAGTGAGAAGAAAAAAGGTGTTTATAAGCAATTTTCGATTAACATTTTATTTATCTTTATAACATCATTAAAAACTTGGTAAATCCTAAGTACTAGGGAACATGGGTGTCGAGTTTTCAGATGCGCCGATGTAGATAACTGTGATATGTAGCTTAAAATTGAGAAATAAAAACAAAAGCAAGCTGGTTTGTTGGGCGCACAACTGACGTAAGTGGGTTCGAATATTGCTCCGGCAAAAAATACTTATTTATAAGTTTGGTCATAAATTTAGTGGTTAGTCCAAGGCTGACATTACCCAGACGTAAAAAGACAGGGCGCATAATAAGCAGAGTGTGGTCGAATACTGAAAATCGGTATTCGAATACGAATACAAATACCGAAAAAAAAAAAGTATTTGAATACTTCGAAGAAAAAAAGTATTTGAATACTCGGTATTCACAAATACCCGGAATCGGTATTCGAATACTGGAAAAAAATATTCAAATACTAGAAAAGAAAAAAATACCTAAAAAAAAGGTCCTCACTTTATTTTTCCCTACTTTTTGTTCCCTTTTGGTATTCTACTCCTAACAATTTTGGTATTTGAATACTGTTTACACATTCCGGTATTCCAATACTCGGAACGCCGGTATTCGAATACTCGGAACACCGGTATTCAAATACTCAAAAAAAGTATTCGAAAACAGAATCCCGAATACTAACCAACCAAAAACTATTCTGCCGAATACCGAATACCGAATACCAAACACACAAATGTATTCGAATACCGGCAAAATGTATTCTGAATACTATTCAGAATACTGAGTATTCGAATACGACCCAACTCTGATAATAAGCCGAGCCGCTTTAGTGCATGGATTATTCCTGCCCTATTCTAAGGTCTAAGGACGATTTTATTTAAAAAAAAGATTGTTGCGCAACTCCGATTTTGACGAAATTTCGTATAGGGGATACTTTTAGGGCGCTAATAACAAATCTGTTTTTGTCGAAAACGTTTGGTTTTAGGGATATCCACCATCAAGGTCGAAAATCACTCTACCTGCCCTTATTTTCACTTCATTATCCCTTCTTTTTGCACAAACTTCTTTATACGGAGTGTCTCTAAAAGATCTATACAAAATGCTACTACAAATTCCTTTGATCAAAATACGACGATCTAACCCAATTTACCTTCGTCAACAAATTGATCTTTTGCAAGATACAGGCTGTCAAAGTGTTTATTTTATTTCAGTAATTTATAAATATATTAAGTACTTAGTATAAAACATTTTTTCACAAAATTCAGTATTAAGAGGTTTTTTAGGGTGAGAAATCGAAATGTGCTGATGTTTTTGTTGTGAAATGTAGAGGGAGCCACCTGCAGTTCATTGCTAAGGTTCAAAGTGTCATAACTTTTTTTTGCCTTGGTATATTATAATTTTAGTAAACTATTTTTATCCTCACATATTTTTTGCACCAAAAAGGTATAACAAATAAAATCGCTACGAGCAACCGTTTTTGAGATATTTCAGATTAAACATTTTATTTCATACAAAGGATTGCCATTGCATTTATTCACGCTTAATCTAGGCCACCTGTTAGAGACCAAAGGTCTGTACAAAATGCTACCACAAGTTCTTTGGGCCATGATACAATTAAATAAAATTTATCTTAGTCAAAAGGTTGCTGTTTTGCATATACAGGGTGAAAATTTTTTCATTTATTGTTTTGACTTGAACACCTGGTTTCTTGGAAACCAGCAACCTTTATATTTATCAGGTATACCTTTTGGTGCAAAAATATGGGAGAATAAAAATTATTTACTTACTGACATTTTAATATACCAAGGCATAAAAACCTGGTTGTTTATTGAATTTCTGCCATTTTTATATTAATTTAAAAGCTTAAATTTACAACAAGTCACCTGTAAAACCTTAAAGGAATAGAAATGTTCATAGAAGGTTGCATCATTAAGGAGTAAAAGATTTGGAATTAAATGAAAAATCAGTAAAATAAATAAATAACAGTTTTTTAAAAGTTATTTGTAAAGTATTGTGTGCCAATTTAGTGTTATTTTATTAATTTTCAACTTTGATGATGAATATCTCAAAAGCGAAACGTTTCGAAAAGATAATTAGTTAACAAAAGCATATTTTGCAGGTGGCTCTAAATGTGCAAAGTAAAAATATATTGTATTCTTACTTAAAATAAATTTGAAAGCATAGCCTGTTTCAAATATTAATAGATAAAATATACGAGGAAGTACCAAAAAATTTTGATTTTAATTTTTTACTTTAAAGGAAATAAAAAACATGCTTTTTTAAAATACATAGTCGTTTGCGGCTCGTCCTAGATACCTTCTATTTGGTCTCTACCTATCTCCGATCTTGTTACAAACTGTTATTTCTTAATACGGTTAAAATTTATCGGATAACATGCAGTTTCTTTTGTAATCTGAACACCCATCTTTTCCTTGCACAACAATTAAAGTCCTTTTACAGTATCACGCTACATTACCAACTAGGTATATCTACTTAAAAACGTTTGAAGCTTACCCAATTTTATGATTTTCACAATGGTCACTGAATTTTTGCAGTAAAACAAGTTCTTTTAGCAAGATATTTCACAACAAACACTAATTATTCAGTTCTTGTACTTGCAGAAAAGGTAAACATAAATAATCCAATAATTTCTTAAATCAGCTGATTTTGCCATCTAGCGGCAAGTACGAGAAGTTAAAACTGACAATCCGTAGAGATGTACTCCCACATCGATATTCGTCGAGTACTCAATTTTTTTTAAATGCCGTTATTCACCTTTTTTTTAATATAATATGAATAACCATAAATTTACAAAGTGACCTAGTTTGTATCTTTTAACCTAAAATAAATTGGTCTCTTTTTGTAAATAATTGTAATTAAGAAAAGTGACACCGACTACTTGATAGGAATCGATTTTCCTGACCATCTCTAAAAAGCACACCCGTTCATTGAGTGTGGATTTTGCTTCCTTAAGTCAAAATAATTTTTAGGTTAGAAAAGTTACAAAATAATGAAATTTTCCAAAATTTCATTGCAAGATATCTCCAAAAATGGCAAAAAGTACAAAAAGCTTCATAAGATTGTTTTATAGTAGAAGCTTTTCATCCCAGCTGCACCAGTTCGTACCAAAACATGATCCAGTGAATGATGAAGATGTGAAAATTTTGAGAAAATTTATTTTTGACTCAGGAAAACTGGTTATATTGACTGGAGCTGGAATTTCCACTGAATCTGGTAGGCAACGATCCCCAAATTAAGTTTTCAGTATCATCTGGTTGGATTGAATACTAACATTTGTATTATAAATGACCAAGCTGTTGAATAAACAATACCGAATCAGCTAAATAGCATAACATATAGGCAATGTGATGAAAAGAGACAGTCCAACGTGAATACCATCATGTAAACATTTCAGTATGAATGACTCATTATACATCCTTTATTGTTGCTTTACTGGTCGATATACCTTTACCTACTACTTATACAGTGTACTTGACAGTAATTTCTATATTTTGTGATTTTGTGGTGATATTTTTTAGGTATTCCAGATTATCGGTCAGAAGAAGTAGGACTTTATGCCCGGACAAATCATAAACCCATTCAACATCTCGAATTTTTAAAATCTGTAGCCATTCGACAAAGATATTGGGCTAGAAATTTTGTTGGTTGGTACAGGTAAATATTATTATATCCATAGCTTATGTGTTATTTGTTTATTATGCTTATTATCATATGACTGGTAAATAATTTCATTTTTCCCATTCTTTACCTTTCCTGCATTTTTCAAGGCTTTCCTTCAAAATTAAAAAATGAAAGTAAAGGTGATTTTCCTGTTTCTTAGCATTATAATTTGCAAATATGTTTTTTATAAATATACAGTGTGTCCCACTTTTTATGAATACTTTATTGCGATTGTCTTTAAATTTTGGTGGTGATTGTATGTTAGAGAAATGAGCTATTTAACTCTGGAGAGAACGGGTGCCATAGAATTTTTCGGAATCAATAAACTTGGACAAAATTTTTAACAAAGTTAATAATGCTACTTACCATTTTATTGTTTCACAAATAAGGACTAATATGGTTCAAAGCATTTCAAAAACATTTGAACCACTCCGACGAATACGGTTACCATGAAAAATTACTTTAGACTTATTTTTTTAGTTAGTATAATTGTTTATTTTATGATACCACTACAGAAATATACATTTGCAGTTTTAAGAGGTGTTTTTTGTATGAATATTTATATGTATTTTATAAAAATTAAATCGTTCATTTCAAAAACAGTATACATATATACAATTTTGTGTAGCTCAAAAAATATGTTTCATTTGGAATATATGCATGAATGAAAAGAAACCATTATTTAAAAAAGAAAGCACATAAATACAATTTGTGAAGAATAAAAAGGAAAATCTCATTGGTCTGCAAATTAAAAAAATATATATCAATCGCATAAACCTAATTAAAAAAAAATGTGGTTTTTGAAATAAACGATTTACTTATTTAAAATAGTAAATTAAGATAAAATAAAATATTAAACAGTGATATTTTACTTGTCTTAATTGTTTATGACTTAAATAAAAATTAATATAATAAATATTTTTCCATCTATTATAGATAACCAGCACATTTTTTTTACCCTTTATAACTAAAGAGCTAATTTAAAAGTTATTTTAAGAAATTATGTAAAAGACATACTAACCAAAACATAAAATTGGTTGAATAAAACATCAATAAAATATATGTGTTTTGGTTAGTTCTGTTTTAGTACATATGCACCCACGGTACGTTAGTATTTAGGCTTTTAGCCTTCGTGGTTTGTCAAAGATAAAAAAAAAAAATGCACGGTTTACAAACTTTTAAAACTTAAAAAAGTTGGTCAGTCAGTGCAGTGAATTTCCATTAGATAATCAACAAAATGTTAAAGTTTTACTCTATTTCTTTAAGAAACTCAAAATTACCATTTTTAAGTTATCTAGTTATACTACTTATATAAAGATATACTGTGTGTCCTCAACTTTATTTTTACACAGAAATAACTTCCAACCCTGTATGTGTTAAAAGAAAGCTTAAAATCAAACATGTTTAAAAACATTTTTGTGTATTCTCAATATTGCTAATTATTATAACGGGTAAATTAAAAAAAAGGTTTTGATTTAAAGAAGCTTTTTTTTACGTAGAAAACCCTGTACATTTTGACAAATTTTACTACAACTAATTCTACATCAAAAATTTATGATATACTATTCATCTATCAACACCATACTTATCAACGGCAAAAAGTAAAATGTCAAGGAATTTGATAGCCTGCATATCACTAGCACCATTTATTTACTTATCAGACAGAAATTCTGGCTAATGTCAATAAAAAAATTATCGGACATAAATTTTTGACCAGAACCACTTGACAATACATACGTGTGAAAGCCAAAAACTGAAAATAGAAGAAAATATAATCAATTTTTGACCGTTTACATTAGCCAGAATTTCTTTCTGACATAAGTTATCATGCAATAAATGTCAAATGTAAACACACCATTAAGAACACATGATAATTTATATATAGTGCATTATACATTTTTGATAGAAAATTTCATAACGAGTTAAAATTTGTCAAAACCAAGGGCGTTTCATTTAAAAACCAAATATCTGAGATACAAGATATAGTTTTTAAGCTTTTTGAATCTTGTACAAGGGTCAGGTTATTTCGTGTATAAATAGAGTTGGGACACCCTGTATTCCATATTCACAATACAGATTAATTTAAATCCCGCGGTAAATATTACTTTCCTAATAACACTGTAGATGGCGCCACTGGTCAAAAATTGCTTGTGAGTAGTTAGGATCCTACGTGATGCATCTTTGTAAAGTTGCCTAGGTTAGGAGCATATCCGAGGGATGGCGCGATTAACATTATATCAAGCAAATACACGGCAGTTTCTATTATATATTTAGTGTTATGTGGACCACATATGAAAATGACATAAAACGCATACCTTGATCACAGCTTAACTACAACTCAGCCGTGCCTTGATCCTTTAGAAAACGAATAATACCACGCGCGTGTTGAAATCTACTTTTCAACAATTAGTGTATTCCTTTACCTTGTAGAATCCGTTACTGAACCGTTGTCTGAACTGTCAAAAGTGTCAGAACGGTTCTACAACATGAAAAAATGTCAAAAAATTGTAAAAGAAACACTTATTGGTGTCGTTCGGGCGGTTCTGCAGCATAAAAAAGAAATACAGCAGTTGGTGTATTCCTTTTTATAGCTTCACAACGCCGCCAGAACAGTACTACCAATAGTGCCCCAGTGGAGTTGTTCTGCAGAACCGTTCTATTACCTCTCCCCTTGCCTCTCATGCACCATCATCGAAGGAGGTGCACGAAGTGGCAAATAGTAAATAATTGGTTATATTTGAAAATATCTATAATAATTTACTGTGGTTAAATAATTAACCCAAAAAAATTAATATAAACCACGGATGACTAAAACAAGAAACCAAACAAAGAACAACATATCTGTCAAATCTTATAAATGTCATGTCAACGGGCAAATCCCACTGTTTTTTGATGTTCCTTTTTAAAACTCTTTTGATAGGACTTTTGATCGGTTCTGAAGAACGGTTCTACAAGGTAAAGGAATGTTGAAAAGTACATATGACAGATGCTTAATTTCACGTTAAAAGATATTTACAGTATATTTTTAACAAGCCAAAGATTTTGACTTACCAGTGCTAACACACATCTTTTTTTTTTTTCCATTACAGACTTTAATTTTTATGTTTAAGGGTTTATTAGTTAATTTATAGACATTAATTTATAGCCAAATGATTTAAATAATAATAAGGCAGCCCATTAAACAATGGAAGTGTCTAAAGCATCAAAGCATCCAAAAGTATAGGGATCTCGATTGTTAAGAGATTTGGTAATTGTCTAGAAAGCTTTGTCCGCAACTCCGATTTCGACGAAATTTGGTATACGGGGGTTTTGGAGCGCTGATCACGAATCTGAAAGAATTTTTAGTCGGAAACGTTTCGTTTTCGAGATATCCATCATCAAAGTTGATATTTGTACTAATCTTATTTTCACAATATTTTCCCTTCTTTTTGCACAAAATTCATATTATAATACTAAAATGGCACACAATATTTCATTTTAACATCAAAAAACCCTTTAAAAACATTTTTTTATTATTAATTATATTAATTTAAAAGCTTTACTTTAAACAAACTCGTGTATGCAACCATAAATACATCTACATATTGTATTTATGGTTGCAGCATTTATGGGTAAATTATTTTCAATTTAATGAAAAAAACGTGTAAAATAAATAAAAAACAGGTTTTTTAAAAGGTGTTTATAAAATATTGTGTGGCAATTTAGTGTTTTATAAAAATTTTGTGCAAAAAGAAGGCGGAATATAGTGAAAATAAGGTTAGTGTAAATTACTAGTTTGATGATGGATATCTCGACAACGAAACGTTTCCGACTAAGAATTCTTTCAGGTTCATGATCAGCACCCCAAAAAAACCCCGGCCTACAAATCATCGGTCACAGACGATTCTAGACAGTACTATAGAACAACCTAACCACAAAATGCCTGACGATTTTTAATAAATCCCATACCTTGTTAGAAAAAGGCTAATATTTGCTAAAATAAAAATGAAATTGCCATTAAATTAGAGTTGAAATTTAATTTAATCCATTTAGGACTGTAAGTTTTGTTGGTGATAAGGTGTTTTTACGCAATTTGAAAAACTTAATTAAAGGAATTACAGTGCATACACTTTTGTAGGAAACTAAAATAAAAATACTAAATACTTACTGCTTTTACATACAATTAAAGGTAATTTCTTTATTTGGATTTTATGGCATTGACATTGATTTACGTCTAAGCTTTGTCAGATTATCTTGTCTGTGTTTAAATTAATGATATAAAAACTAACTTAAGATTTTTGATATAAATATTTTTGGTCGTAGGAAAATGTTGTACATGACTCGTGCCAAAAGTGATTTTCACACTTCGTGATATTGTCGAACTCGGCTATACGACTCGTGCGACAACATTCCCACCGTGTGAAATATATCACGTCTCTGACACTGTTATGTAATATCACAGCTTTCTTAAACTCTGAAGCCGTGAAGTAAGAAAGGCAACGTTGCAAACAACACTGTACAGTAGGAATATTGAAATGAGTTCCTAATAGATTACATGCTAAATATAATTAATTTTTTAAGTGTTTTAAACAAAATATAGGTATTATTTTTTTAGGATATTTTAGACAACATATAGGTATAATTTTAAATACTATAGTTGCCCTAAAAGCAATAATGTGTCTGCAAAACTTATCAGGAACTTTTCTGCCTTATACAAATTTGTTGGTAAGAATTAAAAAATTTCAAATTGTTATGATGTTTTCTACCCCGCTTTATGCATTTTTTGCGAACAGACCAATGTAGCTTTTTAAAGTTAACTAAACATTTATTATTTAGTAATATTTGCAATACTTAAAATGAATTGAAAGAATGTGTGTTTAGTTATAAATATAAAAGCCTAATAATATAGCGTATTACATAAGATGCGCTTAAAAATAACAAACGCTTTAAATTAGGTTTTCCACTATATTTACCCTAAAACCGCCTTAGGTAAATAACTTTCAGAATATCTATATAAATAATATTTTTGGTGAACTTACCAGGATATTGTGCATTAGTTGATATAGTCCTTAGGATATTGCTTGGGGTAAATAATTGTTTTGGTGCACTTGATATCAAATAAAACCAATTTTTAAAAACACACTTAGTTAATTAGTAGTCCGTAAAATATATTTGTCCATTTACCGTATAGGTACTACTTTTACTTTTAATAAAAAAAAAACACTTATCCGGTCAATAGCGCACAACCAGGCTTTCCCTAATTTCATCGTTTATGGGAAATAAATAAAATAATACGATTTAACTTTTAAAAACAGAAAAAACCTTTTAAGCAATCGTTTAAACTTATTTCTGTTTACTTCTAAACATTACTTGACATTCCTACTGTGCTGTGTTGCCAAATTTCTCCTTCGCGGCTTAGAGTTTAGCCCATTTATGGCCAGTGATGCGTATACGCAACACTGTACTAATTGTTTATTTACAAAAAAATAGTGCTTTTTTCGCCTGAAATATGGGCTGATACCATTGACGCAAGGTTGAACAAAAGTGACAGAATTAAATTTAAAGAAATTTTTTCATTTGCTTTTTTGTACGAATTTTTTAAAAATCCGGATTTTTCTTATATATGACCGCAAATTTCTAAAAAATCAAATAGTCCTATTTAATGTTTTTAATTTTAAAGTTTTGTATTTTTTAACACTAATTGCATTCCAAATAACACCATAAAATTGAAAACCGAGGCCTAGTTGAACCAGGTTTTTTCTAAATAGGTCATAAATTATGCTGTTGCGTTCACGCATCACCGGCCGAATAAGTGAACCCTGTCACAAGCGTGTCAGGACAAGTTTTCTCGGGCAGATAACTAAATCGACTAGTCGTACAATATTGTATTTAGTTTGAGCCTGCATCTAATTGAGTGCGTGTTACTTGTAATAAGAGTTGTTGTTTGTTGCAAAAAATGAGAAAATTTCTTACGCAAAAGGAGTTAGGAGTTGGCCTTAGAGGATGTTGTAAAATGAGCTGGAAGATGAAGTTGGTAAGTATTTCTTGTACCTTTTTTTATTATACATATATACAATATTATATATACAATATTATACATACAACAATAATTTGTGATTTTTTAGAACAAGTCGACGCTGTCTACATTCCACCAGAGGTAGATCAACTCACAGACGAGGAAGATTTTTTCAGAGGACCCGGAAAATATCGAAAATAGGCAGAATGGAGATATAGCGGGAACTTTCGAGATTCACACCGTTCAAAACGACATTTACGATGAATCTGACGAAGAAGATTTGGCAACAAAACGCCGAAAAATTCTAGAAAAAAAACGGTAAGTTACAAACCGACTTGGAGATCTGGATCATTCGTGCACCAGAATTTGCCTTTATCCACAGAAGAGGAACACATTCAAGAACTTAGGGGCGAATTGGAGGGTTTATCACCGTTGGATATTTTTTCAAATTTGTCGACGAGAGTGTTATGGATTTGATTATCAAGTTTTCAGAAAAATACGCACAGGACAATAACAGACATGAGTTTCATCTATCACGAGAAGAACTGTTGAATTTTCTTGGGATCCTAATTTTGTCTGGATATCACAGCTTACCCCAGACAGTTATGTATTGGTCTTTAGATGAGGACAAAACTGTGAATATTGTCAGGGACTGCATGAGTAGGAATAAGTTCAGATCGATAAAGCGAAATCTACACTTGAGTGATAATAATAATCTGGATAAAGCAGACAAGTACACAAAACTTCGCCCTTTTTTTGATACAATGAATGAAAAATTCTTACAGTTTGGCATTTTTTCATTCAACTTATCTATTGATGAGCAAATGGTTCCTTATTTTGGACGCCATTCCTGTAAGATGTATATAAAAGGCAAGCCTGTGCGTTTTGGTTTTAAGCTTTGGTGCATTTGTTCTTCGAGTGGATACCTCTACAAGTTCATTCCTTATGCGGGAGCAGCACAAAATAAAAGTGATATTGGACTTGGTGCGACTGTAGTTCTTGAACTTTTGTCAATTGTGAAAAATCCGCAAAACCATAACGTCTTTTTTGATAACTTTTTTCGTCCTACAAGCTCTTATCTCTTTTGAAAACTAAAGGTTTTTTGCTACAGGAACGATTCGCGAGAACAGAACCAATAATTGTCCTTTGGTTTCAAGTAAAGTGATTTCAAAACAAGAAAGAGGCACCTATGATTCACAATTTGATGAATCCACACAAATTTCATTAGTAAAATGGAACGATAATTCCATTGTCATGGCAATTAGTACCCATTATCATGTAGAACCACTTTCTTCTGCCAAAAGATATGATAGAAAATTGAAAAAGAAGTGTCAATTCCACAACCAGCTGTAATTTCAACATATAATAAATACATGGGAGGGGTAGATTTGCATGATAATGGCGTGGCAAACTATAGAATCGGTGTGATGGGTAAAAAATGGTGGTGGCCACTATTTATAAATACAATAGACAGTACTCTTGTCAATTCCTGGAAACTCTACAACACGGTGAATCACAATAAAATGTCACAACTGAATTTTAAATCATTTATCGCCGTACGCTTATTAAAAACAAAGAACTTTGTCGCTAGACCACTTCCATTAGAACCACCCAGTGAAGTTAGGGTTGATCACTCTGGACATGTAATCAGTAGAACTGACTCCCGAAGAAGATGTCGTGTATGTAGAAGTCAAACAATTTATATTTGTGAGCGTTGCACTATTTATTTACACGCAGACTGTTTTCGGCAATATCACTTAACATTATAGGCCGTTGATGCGTTTACGCAACACCACTTATTTCATAAAGTAGCAGATTTATTTATTTTTTGACGTCACATATGTGTTTCTGTAATGTGTTTGCATAATTAAAATATATAATTTAAAAATTTTAAGTTTTATTTCTATCCTTGGCCATAAATGGGTTAAGAAGGCTGTAGTAATATACTATTACCACGCTTTTATTTAAAATATGTCTAGATACAGGTCCCTGTAACAGAACTTAAATGTCTTATTACTGTTTTTAATGATTGACACTAGATGTCACTACAAGCATAATTTTGGATTTTTAGCACGCCGAAATTATCGGTCGTGAGTTCTAATCCCGTCCATGCTAGAACCGTGTAATACAAAAATAATACTAAATCGACCTACAAAGGTCGGTCTATATAGAGTCGCGACATTCAGCCATATTGCTTGACGTGTTATGACGTCACATCTCCCATTTTTCGGCCATGTTGTTCAGTGCCGGAGATATACAGTTTATTGTATTAGTAGAACAACCGTTTACACAACAGTTTTAATTATTATTATTCAGTTGTAAATTCTTTGACTTTTTAATAAAAAACATTTGTAATTATATCTTTCAACAAATATCACTTCCAAAACAATGCAAAATGAAATGCGCAAATTCTAGACGACACTGGATTGATCATCGGCTTGGATTTTACCCAGTCTTGCCAACTTTTCTCCGTGGAGTGCCCTTCCTTGCGTCCCCGACCTCGAACCGCCTAAAAGTTGAGGATGAGTCGCAACCTTATAAATATAAACTAACCTTGCTAAAAGAGGTAAAATCAAGTTTAAGAAAA
Source organism: Listronotus bonariensis (assembly GCA_014170235.1). Classification (NCBI taxonomy): domain Eukaryota; kingdom Metazoa; phylum Arthropoda; class Insecta; order Coleoptera; family Curculionidae; genus Listronotus; species Listronotus bonariensis. Next base: position 16,879 of record JACEGR010009647.1, read on the forward strand.
AAAGACATCGAACTAAAAATAATTTTTAATATAATCTTAAAACAATTATGAACCAAAATCCTATTTTCTTTTTTACTTCCTGCCAGTAATGAGTATAATAAAAAAATAAAAACAATACAGAGTGTTACATTTAAAAAAATGAAAATGAAAAATAGGTTTTTGAGACACATTGTATATTTACTAGTAGTGTCAATAAATTAAGTGTATTTTTTTTAATTTTTTAACAAACATTTTTTATTTTATGTCTCTTTGGATCTTGTATAGAGGCGAGGTTATTTCGTGTGTAAATAGAGTTGAGACACCCTGTATACGTCATTATTTTTGATTGATTTTAAGGGCCTTTTTATTTTACCAGACAACTTATTTGAGTTAAGAAGCGAAACCAGTGAAGCTTTTGTAATAATTTTAAGCGACAGGTAGATATCCCACAAAGAGTACCGATAACTCTGACGCCGGAGATGCGTCTGACTGGAGTTGTGTTTCTATTTTCACGGAATACAGAACAAAAGGCTTTGTTTTAAAACGTATATTGTTCACTAAGTTTAATAATTTATTTTTTATTCATTAGCTTTACACATTAAAACTTACACTTACCCACCAGTGTGCGGAAACTGATGACAACATTTATTTATTATATAATATAATTTAATATATAAAAATATAAATTTTGCGAAAGACTATTGGTGTTAAATCAGGTGATAGCGGTGGCCATCTCGTAAAAAAATATTTAGAAATATATTGTTAACAATAATAAAGAAATATAGAAAGGTTTGTAAATAGTAAAATTTAATAGTGATGCGTCCTAGTGGTGTTGGATTTTTAACACGCTTTTATTAACTCGCTTTTATTAACTTGGGTTGTAACTATCTATCCATCTATCTATCTATGTAACGGAATCTTTGAGCCTAATTTTAATCAACTTCCAGCTATTCGATTTCTTTGAAACTTTGCACACGTATCAAGGACCGATGAAGATGCAATAATTTAAAAACAGTATCCCGTTAAGTTCCAGCATTTTCCAGGAAAACCGGAAAAGTGAAAAATCGTACGTTCTGGCGGATGCGCCAGATTAGACAATTGAATAATCGAACTTGACAACATTTGCCGACAGGTTGGGGACAGGGGCTCAATTCTGCTAAATTGAACTCATTCGTTCGCTGAACGTATTCGTTCCGGGAGCGTATAACCTTCATCTGTTTTTTTTAACGAACGAATAACCTTCACTTGTTTTTAAAACAGGCGGTCATCAAAATAATAATGCCCAACATGACTTATACATAAATTACCAAGCTTCTGTAATTTGTAAAAAATGATAAAAACACTTACTTGATGCCTCATATTTAGACAAAGGAAACTATCACTAGGTAATAAACCAAAGCATTTTCAATACGTTGTTTACAGTGGAAAACATCATTTTCAACAAATTTAATATTTTCATAAAACGGTAATAAACTTTTCTAACCTCTAACTTTGGTGTATTGTGGGTTAGCTACCTACTGACTGATAGCCTAGTTTACACCGCAAAGCTACCCACTGACTGATAGCCTAATTTACACCGCAAAGATCATTGGATTCTTTTAAATGAGTTTTAACTTTAGTAATAAAATCAAAATTGGGTATCAAACTTTACTATTTATGAGTTTTGCATAAGATGAAAAGTACGCTTGACTTTGACAAATCTGTCATATTTTAAATTTTAATGCGGTGTTGTGCACCAATTTGGGAAGGTGGCTATGCACGAAAGAAAACTTTTTAACACGCTTTTATTAACTTGGGTTGTAACTATCTATCTATCCATCTGGCTATCTATGTAACGGAATCTTTGAGCCTAATTTTAACCAACTTCCAGCTATTCGATTTCTTTGAAACTTTGCACACTTATTAATGACCCATGACAATGCAATAATCTGCAAACAGTATCCCGTTATCTTGTTTTTGATCGCCAGGAAAAAAAAATTCCATTATATTATAAAAACAACACCTGGGTTGCCATCTGTTGGCAACATTCCAAACTTTGCTACTCAATTGCGAAGAAATTTTTTAGTGGGTTGCCATCTGTTGGCAACATTTCAAACTTTGCTACTCTTTGCCATCTGTTGGCAACATTCCAAACTTTTGCTACTCAATTGCGAAGAAATTTTTAGTGGGTTGCCATCTGTTGGCAACATTTCAAACTTTGCTACTCTTGTTCACTAAAAATTTTTTCGCCATCATGTCAAGAGTAGCAAAGTTAATTGATATAACGAACTAAAAAATGAAAAATAATTAATAGTTTAAAAAACTAAAAAAACACGCTTTTATATGCAACCGAACTAAAAATTAGAAAATAATTTTCATTAAAAAAAATATTGTCATTTCATAGTAAAAAGCGTGGGGTGCTTAATATATTAAATGTTATAATTATTATATTTGCCAATATCTATGATGGAAAAGTTATGAAAAAATAGTAAAATGCACCCCACGCTTTTTACTATGAAATGACAATATTTTTTAATGAAAAATTATTTTCTAATTTTTAGTTCGGTTGCATATAAAAAGCGTGTTTTTTAGTTTTTTTAAACTATTAATTATAAATTCCTTATTTGTAAGTTATTTTTTTATTGAGAACTAACCAAAATTACCACAACGCGACGTGGGGTATTTTGATAATAAACAAAAAAATAAACCGACAAAAACTTATAAAAGAGCTAAAAATAATAAATACTAAAAGTTTTCAAATGAAGTCGATTAATTACAAAAATTGTTATTAAAGTAAAAAAAGCTTTTGTTTACTTAGTAATTTTAACTTTTAATTTTTTTATTAGTTTATTTTTGTCTTTTGAGTTTTTTTATTTTTATCTTTATCTTTATACAGTGTGTCCCAGGATAGGTGTGCAAGGGGACAAATGGACTAAAAGTTTTTTTCAATCAGTCTTAATACATACAGGTTTCGTTAAACATCTTCTACAGGGTGTTAAATTTTTGATATATTTTTAGTTTTTTGATACTCTTTTTTTATCTTTGGACAAACCAGGAAGCTAAAAGCCTAAATACTAACGTACCGTGGGTGTCTTAAGCGAGGTAAGAGGAAGTTTGTTGACACGGGACTTAAATACTTGAAGATTTGGGGGAAGGAAAGACCTTCGCGGGCAGCAGGTTCCACATTCTAGAAACTCTAGGGATAAAAGAACGAACAAAGTGGGAAGTTCGGGGCCCATCCAGTTGGACCGTATAGGGATAAATACGCGTGGCACCACGAGTTTCTCTGTTAGGAACCGTGTGTGGAGGAACTGTGTATTTTTTTGTTCATATAAAAATTAAAATACTCTTTGTTTTTCAGGTAGAGTTACTTTAGGCAGTGGTCCAGGAGTGAATATTCCAGTGCAGGGCACTGGTGTTTTACCGTTACATTGCCATATAGAAAACAGTGAAGGAGTTGTGACTATCTATCCCTTATCCGAAAACTTATCTATAGATGGAGTTAAGGTGATTGGGCCTACCAGATTGTCACAAGGTAAGGAAATATCTCTAATTTTTAAATATCGAAAATGTGCATGTATTTAACTCAGAAATTAAAATATTGTTGTTTTCTTTCATACTTTTTTCCACTGATATTTATCAACACCAAATACTTATAAAAAAATTGGGAGAAGTTTCTTAAGCATCAAGGAACATTTTTTACTTATAGGAAAAAGTAATTTTAACAAATGTCGTCCGTATGGTCTTTATTTACGGTATCTATTCTTTGATAAAAAATGGTGCGCTACTGCTTTTTCTTGAAATAAAAATATATATTTTTTTAATTCTTGTTTAGTTTTAAACAAATTTGATATCTTGACTTTTTATTTAATAAATGGCTTTTGCGTAAATAAAAGAAACAATTTCTTGGAATGGTCACTGTCAATTTCGAAGACATTGCATCAAGCTTGAATACAGGAACGACCAGATATGGTCAATTATCTCAAAAACGATCCAACCGAAATTCGTCAAGATTAGTACAGAGTCAAGGTTAGTTTATATTTATAAGGTTGCGACACATCCTTAACTTTTAGGCGGTTCGAGGTCGGGGACGCAGAAAGGGCACTCCACGGAGAAAAGTTGGCAAGACTGGGTAAAATCAAAGCTGATGATCAATCCAGTGGCGTCTAGAATTTGCGCATTTCATTTTGCTTTGTTTTGAAAGTGATATTTGTTGAAAAATGTAATTCCTAATGTTTTTATTTAAAGTAAAATAATTTACAACTTAATAATAATTAAAAACTGTTGTGTAAACGGTTGTTCTACTAATACAATAAACTGTATATCTCCGGCACTGAACAACATGGCCGAAAAAATGGGAGATGTGACGTCATAACACGTTAAAGCAATATGGCCGAATGTCGCGACCCTATATAGACCGACTTTGCAGGGGAGTAACCACAGATAATCTACATTTAGATCAGCAGTGGCAAGAAGCATTATTCAGATTTTTACAACCTCGCGCAGTAAACAAATGGACGGGTGGACGAACATGCGCACTTAAAAGCCGTGGCAAAAATATAAACGCCGGCGCCCAGTACCCTCCCACGCGGTCGACAAATTCTTTACGTTAATGCGAATAGTCTGTTTGACGCCAGGCGCGTTCCCCCTCGATTTGCTTACGCACAAACCGGTTTTTTCGCCCATGAAATGTAACTTTTGTTTCGCGCAGGTAATAACATTTGCAATCCAACGAGATCAGTGGGAGTAACTGGACATTTTAAATTTAGAAATTGCATTGGGGATGTTTCATAAATAAATTTTCCTATTCCCTTTCCTTGACTTTTTTTTAAAGAATCTTAAAATCGTCGCAATTATTGTTATAATTTCGAAAAAGCATGATGCCACATCTCCGAAATTGACAGGAGTAAAAAAACATTACAGCAGGTCCTAATAAAGTTGCTACAAGCATTTGATTACAATAATAAAATATAGGGTATTCCATTTAAAATTTTAACATTTCCTAGGCTGCAGAGAAAACTATAAACTTGGCAACCTTGCAAATACAATTTTTAAATTCTTTGTTTAGTTACCCTTTGGCACAAAATTTGGTTCATTTATATTGGACGATTGTTAAGATAATTCACCGTTCCGGTTTTTCAACTAACCCTGTATATTTTTTAGGTGTTATGCTCACAATTGGCCGCTCAAACTACATGCGATTCAACCACCCAGCCGAAGCGAAACTAATGAAATCAGTCCTACCAAATCCCAGAATCTCAATGGCCCCAATCACTTTTGAACCGGCCGATGTCAACTATCAAGCTAAATTCAACAAAAAGCCTCCCGTAGCTCCAAGGAAGAGTCCCAGGAGTCTTTTTCGGATAGTGGAAGTAAGAATAATAACTAATGTTAATAGTAAGATAATATCTTGTGTTATTGATAGAAAAACTTAAAGCAAACTAAAATCTTACAAATTTCCTACTTAAAACTCAAAAATATGTAGTATACATTTGTCTGTGACAGAAAATGTCATTACAAATATAATTTTTAACATTCGCGATTGAGATTTAAAACACATTGTTGCAACACGGTCAATCAGCTGACAAAAATGAGTATCTAGATCAAGAATGTCAAAAAATGTACAGAAGATACGCGAGTGGCTTTCCAGTGACGCAAATAGAGCGCTCCCGAGTAGCTCAGGAGCATTTCGTTCTACTTTATGGCGTTCCAGTGACGGAAAGCGTTATGCACCTCAGCTACTCCGTTTTTCTTTCCCCTTGCCCCTCATGCACCAACCCCTCTTTTTGTTTTTGTGCTTCAAACGTGTTTTTATGGTTAAGGATGGATTTTTAAAATTATTTATATAAAATGGAATTAGATATTAAAAAGACATTATTATTATAAAGCCAAGAAAGGTTAAAAACAACGAAATTTTAAAATTTCTTAAAGTATCTCTCTTTCCTTGTCTAAGGATGCGTTCCAGTGACTTACTTTTTAGAGCAGTCAAGAGCTTCAAGCCCAGGAGCGTGACGCACAAAAATTTTCGTCACTGGAAAGCAACCCAGATTTTTGGTTTGTGTCTTGGCTAGAAACAAGTATCAAAAACAAGGCATTAAATTTCAGAAAAAAAATATATTGGGCATCCTAGTATAATATCTTATAGAGTGTATTTCTTTAATGCCCTCCCCCTTTTATTTTTTGAACGGATTAATTTAAAAAGTTAAACTTTGGGGTACATAAAATTAGTGCATAATTACTATATTTGAGAGTATGGATGGTGGAGGGAGGATAACCATCTGAATGTTTTAAAAAGTGTCCGTCGAAAGGTGCAACTTAAGGTGGCGCCACAGTAGCCAGAGGAGATTTTTTAACCAATGAGCATGAATTATTAGAGTGAGATACAAAATGAAAAAGGACAGATAGATACAAAATAAAAAAGGAAAGAAATACCAAAATCTCTCCACTGGCTACTGTGGCGCCATCCCAATTTGCTACATTCCAATTGCCACTTTTTCAACTTGTCCGCCATAAAAGATGGTTATCCTCCCCTCCACCATCCATATTTGAGAGTAAAATTGACAGATGAAAATTTCAAGATGGCGGATGGGCGCCATCATGGAACAAAAAGTTAAATGGAAAGGGTGGTCTTGTGGCACACCATTTTAAAGCTCCTGGCGATTACTTTATAACCCTAGAATATAAAGTCAATACCTTCACCTAATACAAAATGGCGGTACCTACTTTAAAAATTACCTAAATACCTGATTGGAATGGCCATATTTCCAAAACTAATAAAGTTAGATGTACCCAATGTGGTGTTTTCTTAATGATCTTTCTAATGGTGATACTGGTGATAATATACAGGGTAGGACAAAAGTATTTATTTTTTAATAAAGCACCCTGTATATTATATTACCATTAAAAATATCTTAAAAGAGCTTTAAGAAAATGCCACATTCTACTTGACAAAATAAGGGTAGAGCTTTATATAGATTTTTTCTAAATGTCATTCGTTTTCGAGTTACAAGTCGTCAAAGTTCAATTTTTATTTTGGTTTTTTCGCCATATTGCATTTATTTTTTCACCAATCCAGTAGATATTTGGCACACAAATCGAGCTTTGCAGATTCTAAAATTTTAAGACAAATGTACTTTTTTAAAATACCGCCAGACGGCACTTTACCTAAAACTTAAAATTTATTTACATCATAACTTTTTATTTTGACAGAAATCGCAAAGCTGGGAGCGCCATTTTATAGACAATCAAAAACCTAAAAATAAGGTACTCTTTATTAAAGTCGATAAGCCTCACCATTTAGGCACCAATCGACATCAACGTTTTCATCAATTTCAATCAAATTACCTACATACATACAGGGTGTTCAGTAACTTAACCGACAAACTTTACGGAGCTATTTTACAACAGAAAATAAGAAAAAAACTTCATATAAACATATGTCCTAAACGTCTTGGTTTTTGTACTACGGTGTGTTAAATATTAAAGGAAAAAACTTTTTTTAAATTTTGAATAGTAAACTGGCACTTTTTAAATAGAATACACTGTATATTGCATCACTATTAATTAGATATTTTAAAGAGCTGTAATAGTTGTGGAAATATGGCCATTTAAATCTAAAAAATAGATGATAATATAATGTCTATTTTATCTTCAACACTAAATTTAGTGCATATAGCTTGAAGCTGTAGAGATAATAAAAATTTATCATGTTGGCAGCACGTTGATCAACGGAAAAATGCTACTACTTTGCTAATTTTACCGACTTTATATCTTCAATAATAAAGAAGTTAGCAATAGTGCCGACTTAAAAATGATCACCATGTATATTTTTGAGTTTTAAATAGGAAATTTGTAAGGTTCCTTTTTTTTCTAATAAAAAACAATCTATTCCTTTAACCATTAAATGTGAAATAATTTACATATTATTGCATGTGCATTTCGCACGTGGCGGCAAAAAAATACTTCTTAATACCTTCGTCCGAAAAGTGAAACTTAACGTTACGAATTATG
>JACEGR010009648.1:0-24838 GCA_014170235.1 Listronotus bonariensis
AAAATATTTTTATCCAACACTTACATATAATATCTACATAATTGATCAGATTTTGAGGATATAAAGTGTACTATAAGTCACTAGTGAGCTAAAGTGCCCTTTAGCTCACTAGTGAATTATAGACTTTAGCTCACTAGTGACTTTCCATACTAATTCTTTATTAGCTCCAACATTTCACAATTAAAAAAATAACATAAAACAACTAATATAATTATACCTACAATTTATTCGTGTTTATATTAACAGTAATTGTCTATATTAGATTTATCTTGGACAACGTTTACATTGTGCGGAGTGTTCTTCAGGAGTCTTTCAGCACTAGTACTTGCTGCGGTGCGCTCTTCACCCTGTATTCGTCTTGCAATCTCAAACTTGTTAGAGATGCAATCTTCCTAAATATCCTTCTGCTGCGCGTGAAGACTTCCACCGCCGTGGCGTTCGGGGTTGAGTGATATCGGCCCCGACGTTGAGCTTTAGAGAAGTGTCGCTGAGCAGAGAGCATGCATGCTTCTCGACGCCCCCATAAGATTTCATCGGAGTAGTTGCGAATAATGAGCAACTACTCTGAGGATTTTCGGGATCCTGTTTATTCCCACGCATTGCCTAGTGCATTTTGCCTTATTGTTGGTTGACAAAAAATAGTCTTTTGTGGGAACTTTGCGGCCTTAGAGAACACTGTTACCAAATGGTGTCGAAGCACTGACACAAAAATCCTTCTTTTAAAATTGTAAAGTAGCCTGACATCCCGGAGCATGAAGACATATGTACTGACCTTTATCTCTGTCTTCGGTCTTGCCCAAGCAGTTATTCGTGCGGCGGCATCGCCAGCGACTGTCAATGCGGCCTATACTTCAAGCTCGGGCAATTAGGTGTTTATTGCCGAAACTAAATAAATTCTACCTTTGACGTCAAGAACAAAAGTCGTCGAGTGCCTCGGCAAATTTTTCGTGTATTATCTCCAGGAATTTTGCCTTTTTCCGTTTGAGAAACGGCAATTGCTTCTTCAAATAGCGACAACTTTCCATACCTCCCTGTATCCGGTTGCTTATATACTTTGGGTCGTTTTATCTCATTGAATACTGGTCACGTGATGAGGAGCAGCTTTTCGACGAAAGTAAGCCATAATAGCCAGTCTTCATTTATAGTACCAACTCTCGCCTTCCTCCATGCTTCAAAATATCTTCAAGTGCTATTGTACGTTTTAACTTCTCTGAATAGCTCATGTCGCTTTCTTCCAGAACTCGCGGGAGTACTGCTGATTTTTCCATTTCGCAGAAGCATTTTATGTTTGTCTGCAAAGATTGTTTATAAGCGCCGGCGGATTACCAACAGGTACGGCCAGACAACGCTTTCAAAAAATACAAAACGTTGCTGTGTTGACTGTGACAAATGGCTTTAAATATTGGATGACGTTTTCAAGTATTTTCGATATTAAAGCTGGCCCATACGAGGTGTTGAATTTGTATTAGACACGTGGGTTATTACATATAAGTCACTTAAGAAGAATTACTCTATAACCCTTCGGGCTCAGATTAAGCTTTCATGACATATGTATAACTTGGCGTGCATTTATTATTTATAATACAAAAAAGGTGATTAGCTAGTTAATTTTTAGTTTTTTTCTGAAGATAGCCTCTAGCATCGCCAGCAGCTCATGTGATATTTAAATTAACTGAAATGGATGATACACAGATATTTTTATTTAATATTATGTACGCACTGTTTTTTATTTTGCGTTTTTTTAGAACAATTACCATCGAATAAATGAATCCGCCTAAAAGTATAGAACATATCTTATATTGATTATAATTATACCTACGTTTGGAAAAGCATTAAGTTTGGTTTCTAGGTTAATGAGTAATTAATTTAATTTAGCACCTATAGAATAGTTATTACCAACCTTTGTACTTGTCATAAACTTATAACACTTATATTATCAGTGGTGTAGGATAAAGGATGTAGTGCAGTAACTGCTAAGCAATATTAAAGTTATCTTGTTCTATATAGGCGAAATATTTTAATATTTCGCCCTTTATTATGCATATAGATCCAATACAGAAAGAAATATTTTAGAAAAATATGCTACCAATCTTTAAAGAACATGTTTATTTTTTAAACTAATAAACATAGACTATGTGCCTTAAGGAATAGAAAAAATAAATACACTGCAGACATTTAAAATCACCTTGTCTAATTTCACCTAATATTTATAGACAGAGGTCAAAACCAAGCAAGAGTCAGAGAACATCCAATCATTACGAGCAAGAATTTTCCATAATTTTATTATTTATTTACCTTAAATAATAATATTAAGCCTGTAAAAGATATCTTATGCCAGGGACCTAGGTAGGTCACTGGCCCTTGTAGCATCAGACTTATTATGTTGCTAAGTAGCACGTTTAAAGGGCCAAATTTCCTATCGTTAAAGTTAAATCAAATTGTAAAATGAATGAAAAGTTAAATAAAAATTGTATAATCATAACCCAATTATAAATTCATCAAACTAAAAACATCCTTTTTGTCAATAAAAAACCTTTAACAAAAAAGTCTAACAATTGTATTTCTCGTTTTTAGTTTTTTTGTTTGTATCTTTTCTACAGAATAAAAGCACGTTTTAAATATTACTTGCGCTTGCTTGTGACTGGGTTATGGCTTAAATAAGAAAATATAAGTATAACCTTCATAAGTAGTAATAAAAAATTATATATAAATGAAAATTTGCAAGCTTGGGAGGTGGCTCATTTTCAAGACATACCAAATTTTTCTATAAGGATCCCAAGCATGGGAATCTCGAGTACCTATTGGAGATACAGCTTAGGTTAAATTAGAAAAAAGTTGTGTTTTTTAAAGCTTATTTACATGCCGTTTAAAAACTTGAAAAATTTTCATGGCCTGCTGAGATATTTGGCAAAAACCAAAATTTGACTATATCGATTTTATTTTTTTCTGACTTTATTTGAAGAGATATAAAAAAACTAATAACACTTTTCATTGGCACTTTTAGCTACTACATGATGGTATTTTTAGATTTTATACCCGACGTTTCGTTTTCAAGAAACCATCATCAACTTTATTTTTTTATATGGCTCGAAAAAAAAGTACACCCTGTATCTGATCCCATTTTTATTACAAATTCAACGATGTATCACATGTCATATTTTAATTTTTAGTTAAAGAAAAAATTGCATTTTTCTCTATTTTTTAAAGTTATTTTTAAGTAGGTCTTGACGACCACTTGTGAAAATAGCAAATAGCACACTGGTTTCATGCATAGAAAATGCGTTATATCACACTAGTGTTGCAAAGTACTTTACAGCACTAGTGTTGCAAAGTACTTTACAACACTCGTGTGATATATATTATGATGTCATTCTAAAAACGTGCTATTGGTTTTGCAAGTGACATATTTATTGTAGTGACAGTAAAAAAAGCTTTTACTTACCTTAAACAGTAGAACCCAAATTAGCGAAAATCATCTTATTGACGTTAAGTTACTGCACAGTATAAGCTTTCTTCCAATATTGAAAGAGTAATAATAAAATTTCCGAAAAAAATAAAAACATAAACAAAAATAGACATTACCACAAAAAACAACTTTCACTGACAGCTCGCTCAGTGGCACAGTGTTGTCAGGTAAGTAGATCAAATTAAAAATCTCCCTTCTACCTTTGAGCACGCACCTTATAGAGGCAGCCTTGCCGCTTGACCGTTCGACTTAAAGCGCCAGAGAAAAAAGCCTATAGATCAAATTCCTTTCTCTCTTTCTTGGTGTACTCAAACAACTAGTTAAATCTTTTTTTAATCCTAATTAAACCTAAGGCTAATACACACTTTATGAATCCACTTTCTTTTATCCATTCATAAATAGAATCAGACCCTTCCGACGTTGCCAAATGCTTTCCATATTTTGCATGGTAACTGACGTTTGGTAGTCGTTTTTCTTACTTTTAGGACTTTAGGTTATGCATTTACAATTTTCATATTTTTATATTTTTTCTTAAAAATATGAGGAAAAACTGTAATTTTTACTTAATTTTACATGTGATGTTCAGTTTCATTAACACGTTTTACCAATTTTACCCCACCCAGCACCCCTTTTCACTCCCCGGTCCCGTAAGTTTGTTTACTGATATTTTTAAAAAACGGAATATTTTGGATATGCACCACTTACATTTTATTTAGAAGAGTGTCTACAATATGTAAGTATCGATAATTTTTAAAAAACCCTTATAATAGCAGAAAACCGTATTAAACAATTACCGTTATTACATAACAAAACCATACAATTTTTATTAAGTGAGGGCCTTTTTAAATTCCAAAATGAGAAAAGTTATATAATGCTTCTAGGTAGGTGATTTTCGATGTAAAAATATTGTCAAAACAGTATAATAGAGTGAGGAAAAGTACATATCACACTAGTGTTGCAAAGTAAATATCACCCTAGTGTTGCAAAGTTCTCAATTGTTTTTATTTTTCTGAACAGACAAACTTTAATTTTTTTTTTTGGTGAATAATTTGTGGTCGTAGGAAAAATAGTGTACACTACTCGTGTGAAAATGACTTTCTTACACTCGTGGGTTTGTCGCACTCGGCTAACGCCTCGTGCTACAATATTCCCACTCGTGTGAAATTAGTCATTTTCCACACTTGTAATGTAATATACTATTGTCGTTATTACCCTGTTTGTCAAGTTGTTGTTTTTAGAGCAATTGTTCTTATTGTTACTGTTGTCTTTATACGCAATACGCATTACTAGGCTCAAAAAAATCCGCGTGTTAAGAAAATATCGAAACATCAAGAACTTTGTTTTGGGCTTAATATGTGAACTGAAGTGCTGCATAGTTGTATTACTAGGTACCCAAAATACCAGGTCCATGTATTTTACCATAAGATACTAGCATTAACTTTGCACAGAAATGATACCTTCATTTATTTTTTGCAGCACAAAATGTAGCATGTGTTAGCATGTCAGGCGAAACTTGTTATCTCTCCATGGCTATAATGTGCCATCCTGCATATTCGACCGTAATAATACAATAAGATATTAGCTATTCACCAATAAACAATAATAGAGACAACAATACACAATAAGAACAATTGCTCTAAAAACAACAACTCGACGAAGCAGGGTAATACGACAAATACTATGTTTACTAATGATATTAATTATGTTACAAGATATGATAACAGGTATTAACGTCCAGGCTGTTTGTTAGAGGCCTACTTAAGAACTACTGTAAAAAAAAGGAAAGCAATTTTTCTTTTAACTAAAAATATAAAATATGACATGTGGTACATACGTTGAATTTGTAATAAAAAATGGGATCAGATACAGGGTGGGCTTTTCGAGTTCATATAAACATATAGTTGATGATGGTTTCTGTGAAAACGAAACGTCAGATTATAAAATCTAAAAATACCATCATGTAAAGCTAAAGATGCAATGAAAAAGTGGTATTAGTTTTTATATCTCTTCAAATAAAGTCGGAAAAAAATAAAATCGATATAGTCAAATTTTGCTTTTTGCCAAATATCAAGTAAGTCATGAAAATTTTTTCAAGTTTTTAAACGGCATGTAAATAGGCTTTAAGAAACACAACTTTTTCTAGTTTAACCTAAGCCGTCAGGTTTATTCTTTTGGAAACAAAAAACATAATTAAATATTAAATAGTTAACACACTTTAAATACATACTTATTGTTTTTATTTGTAGTTTGTAACCTAAAATTTTATCCGTGCCTTCAATCAGCTGGCGGCTGGCATTGTCATTTTCCGTGTTCTCTCCAATGATGCCACGTTGCAAAGGGTCAAAACATTTTAACTTATATTCGTCTAAACGTTTCGGCAACGACAGTTGTTGTTTAACATAATATTACGTAATTTTTTAGGTTTTACTTAATTTTTAGCGGGTTGTATTTAATAAATGCGCAATACAAGAAAGCTGGTTGATTTGAATAGAGTTATTTTAGAAATAAGAGGTATATTCGAGATTTTAAGGGACCTTTGAGTGTTACGTAATCACTGGAAACGACGTATTTCTACCTACCTTGTTCAGATGTAGTCGCCTCCAGTAATCCGTCTTCTTCGATAGCTCAGGAAGAAAGTTTTCTTTTTCACTCGGACCGAGTCTCTAATTAACACTTAAAATTCAAACGTGGCCAAAAACGGATACGAGAGCGATTTAAACAACAGGTAAATCGTGAAAGAATTTAACCTAAATGATTGATAGGACTTGCTTTCTTTCGAGTGATAAAAAACACGAAATGCAAAAGAATCCTTAACAAAATATATTTTTAAGATTAGAGACATTTAAAGTAAAAACTTTTTGACATTTTTTTCTTAAAAATAAAACTCTTAAAAATAGTAAGAATAAAATCGTTGGAAACAGACAAGTGAGTCTTTAAAAATTGTTTAAAATATTTAAGTAATTTTTAATACATTCCCATATTCTTTAAAAGGCCATAATTGCGAGTCACTTAAAAGACAAAATTTACGTAGGTTTGCAGCAAAATAAATAAGGCTAGGTCAAGCCAGTCAATATATTCGGAAAACATATTGCGCCGTTTATCTAGCATATGCTTTTGGTTACATTTTGCAAGGTATAATAATAACCACCTGTGTCTTTGCCTTTATAATAAATTTAAAGTGTTACAAAAAAGGTTTTTAATTTTGCATAAATTTAAATAACTAAAATATGCCTTTTTATTTATATTTAATTATATTTAAAATGCTTCTGTTTTCAAAATTATTACATACTTTATATTTATAATAAATAAGGGTGTTTGTTTTTATATGCATATTTGAAGATAGTAATACTTAAACATCAAGAAATGCAAGTAAAGATAAAGATATTTAAAAACTTACATAATATTCAAAAGGAAAAATTATCAACTTTGAAGTATCAGGTACCACGTACCTTATCTAACCTGCGTTATCTGCATTTCTTATATCGATATGCTTATTTAAATAAATAATATAAGCCGTAATCGTAATCGTACTCAATCAAAAACAAAATATTTAAAATAATCGATACCTCTAGAAGCCATGGGTAAAGCGCGTTGGCCTGTAAAGCAATAACAAAGGATAAACGATGAATCACTCCAATCACGAAATATTCATATGCCGGTCAGAGAATTTCTTAGGTCTCACATTGCCTCGTGCGGTATGTTATGTAGCCTTGTGGTGCTGTTTATTTTTATTCGCCCATCTTTGTTTGTAACCTTTTAGGTGGTGGCTGTAGAAATAGCACAAAATGTTAAATCATTTAATTATCTCACGCGACTTATTAAAAACCCATAGGCAAAAATTAGTGAATGGCTGTGGGACAGATATATATTTAGTTTTAAAACAATCGTCTAGGAAAAAAATTGAACTTGGTGTCATTTATAGATCCTCTTCATGTTACTATTGCAGCTAAATGCAAAAAAAATATAAAAAATGCGTTTAAAGAAATCCACTTGCCCTATTCTTCCATGACACTTTTTACCTACAAATTTTGTTTCTCTCGTTATCTGTAATCAATTTATCAAAATTTTTAAAGCAAATCGATTAAAAAGTTTCTGTTAGGACACTGTACGCATAAACCATGACTTATGTTAACAATTTTTATATCCTTTTATTACAGGTATTATATTATCAACTTGTTCTTTTAGTATAAGTAAGGGCTATTTTTAAAGATTGATTAGATCGGTATAATAATGTATATAAAAATAAATACTTAAAGAACCTAAAAATTAAATGTAATGCGGTTTTTAACAAATTTAAATCTTTGTTATGAATAAAGCAATAATCTAAAATTAATTTAGAAAAGTCGCATGTAATATAGCAAACTTTTAATAGTTTCCGGAAACACGGTATTAACGAAATTTAATAGTAAGCCAGCATTTTAAATAAACCTACTTAGTATATTACTCGGTATATTACATCACTATTAAATACATATTTTAAGGAACTTAGCAATTACACATTTGATATGTCTATCACTTATAAGTTTTAAATGTGGCCATCCAAATCTAAAAATAGTAGATATTAGTGTCTATATTATCTAAATTAAACTCTGGTGTTTATAGCTTGTGAGCTAAATATTTATAGGAAAGTAAACATAATTTTAAAATTTATTTGGCCATATTTTTAAGCCATAAGACATGGATATATCAAATGTGGTATTTTTTAAATCTATATCTATTTAATGGTGATGGTAAGCAGAGTGCTCTTATTTAAAAGTATGTGGCTTCATCGATTAAATTTTCGCTGATGACGGCCATATTTTTAAAACTATTAAAATTTGGATATATCCACATAATAGTATCTTACGTAACAAGTGCAGAAAGTGAAGATATGAATAGAAAGTTTGACATCACGAGCCGTTAGGCGAGTGCGGCGTTCCATGAGTAAAAAAAGGTATTTTATGCATGTGTTATAGACCATATTTTTTCTACGACCGTATAAAAATTCTTCCAAAATACTATTTTATACATTTTTATTTATCTAAACCTATTAATTTTAATTTTTGCAGCACAGCCCTTAAATTGAAAAAAAACTATAGACTCCTTATTTTTTTAGAGACAATTATACCTTGCATAACTATGCATTTATTATTTAATTTTAGAAAATTGTATGTACTTACTTTTGGTAGAAATAATACTAAAACAATATTTATTCCTTTTCAATTCCTTCGTTATCCAAATTCATTATTACAATTAATTTTAAATAATTTCTATTAAATTATTTGCAAACTGTCAAATTTTAAAACTAGTGACACATGAACTATAAGAAATCAAGTGTAACCTTGACCGTTTGGTCTCAGTTGATGTCGCGTTTACTGAAGCTACATTACATAAATTGATATGAAAGTTCTCTCTGTATTAGGCACCCTTAAACAAAAAACTAATTTAAAGTGTGAAAAACTTTTTTGAGGTGTTAAAAAAGTTACTTTTTTGACACTTTATGTAGTGTACTAAAATGGAGTACTTTACCTTCATGTTAACGATTTAAAAACAGCATTTTTTTTAACGGGCGTGGAAAAATATTTTTAAAGCTCTTTGATAGATCTTTCAAATGGTGATATATTATACAGGTTGTTCATTTCCAAGAAAGTACATTTTTTGTACTTTAATGATTCTAACTGACTTCGTATCTGCAACAATAAGGAAGTTAGCATAAGTGCTTTACCTAAAAATGATCACCCCTGTAGAGAGATTTAAGCTATTTTTGTATTCAACTTATTATTTTTTTAACCTTAAATTTACTACTATTCAAACATATTTTCTGTCACGTTGCCTAGTGTTCAGGGAGCTGTAGCAACTTTTTTTTAACGAAAAAAGGAGTCATGTAGCATCTCGTTATGAACGCCCCTTAATTCTCTACCCAAAGCCACTTTTTTATTTCAAATCGGCCTAGCCGTATCAGACTTACAAGCCAATGTCATTAAAACAGCATTGTGTTTACACTATATAAGCCAAATTTAAAAACTTGAAGCATTAAGTACAGAATCAATAGGTCTTTAAAACGAAAAGCTACATGACCCCTCTTTCTATTTGAAAAAGTTGCTGGTGTCCCCTGGTACGAGGCCATGTTACTGATTTTTTTTATGCCAAAAAGTACTTTAACTGACACCCTTTTTACCCAAATTTTAGCCGATCTTAATATCTTGTTCCATTCAAAAGTTAAAGGAAATGGCCTTTAATATTTGCACTGTATATAATTTCCACCTTAAGGTGTCTTTTCGGCTTGGAGATGGAATTGACGACTCTTGGCTTCCGAGATCAAGGCTCTGTTCACTGCGCCATCAGGGAGACAAACTATTCCTCCGTTTAAAATAATGTAACTCTAATACGTCACACTTTTTGTAAACAACCTATGTATAGGCAAATATATATTTCCATAGGTATGTTTAAAAAGTTACTTTTTAAAACTTACAGATATCTATCTTTAAAGCGTGTTAAATATCAGGGTAACCTTGTATATTTATATCCTATTATTCTATTTTTTTTGAATTTTCTTAAATCTAATTATAATATATTATCACAACGCTTAAAAGAGTTATTTATGTTTAGTATAGTTTACTAAATTTGTACGATAAGATAAATTTGTACTGTCATAATTTACGTAATTAGCTGTATTATCCCGTCAGAAAGGGGTATGAAAACAAGTGATGTATGAATATGCGTCAAAGCGGATTTGTGTTGGGGTTAAATATGTCAACCACAGTGTCATTAGGTCATGTACGTTAGTAAGCTTCTAGTCACTTAATATTAATAAGATATATTTTAAGTTAAATAAATATTTGAAATAAGCACGTTAACTCTCTACATTGATTTCTAACTTACTTAAGTCATTTTTTCGTGTTTTCCTCAGCTCAGGCGGAATAGCAGTAGAAAAGGTCAATAAAAAAATCCCTACAGCAACTATGGATATAGTTTTGTTCAGTGCATCATACCTTTGTAAGTAAAACGCACGTAAAATGTTTTTTTTTGCAATTTCAAGCTAAACAGTAAATTCTATTAAAAAAGGTTTAATGTAAAAGTTGTCGACATTAAAAAAAAACCTTTAACTTTTGTTATAACAATGGCTCGCCTTACCTCAATAATTTTCGAGGTAGAACAAAAAAACTGCTTTTTGGGTTTTAATTTTTTTATTTTTACAAAAATAGTTCGATTAAAGGTACGCGCACATATATACGTCGGCATCGAACGGACGGTACTGATCGGAAAAATCCATGTGCGGGCGATTAGTTCCGGATTTAAAACTCGCGAGAGTATAGCAACTTAAATTAAAATCCGGCCATTTCCATTTCATGTGTGTGATATGTACTCAAAAACTGCGTTATTGACAAGAATTTAGGCCGATTTCTACCGGGGCTCATTTCATAGTAAAAGCGTGAGGTGCATTTTACTATTTTTTCATAACTTTTCCATCATAGATATTTGCAAATATAATAATTATAACATTTAATATATTTATCACCCCACGCTTTACTATGAAATGACAATATTTTTTTTTAATGAAAAATTATTTTCTAATTTTTAGTTCGGTTGCATATAAAAGCGTGTTTTTTTAGTTTTTTAAACTATTAATTATTTTTCATTTTTTAGTTTCTGCTACTCTTGACAAAATGGCGAAAATTTTTTAATGAACAAGAGTGGCAAATTTTAAAATTTTTTCCAACAGATTGCAACTCACTAAAAATTTCTTCTTCATTAAGTAGCAAAGTTTGAAATTTTGCCAACAGATGGCAATCCAGGCAATGTTTGGACCGTTGCCAATATATTGCAACCCACTAAAAATTTCTTCTTCATTTAATAGCAAAGTTTGAAATGTTGCCAACAGATGGCAACCTAGGTGTTGTTTTTATATTTTTATAATATAATGGAATTTTTTTCCTGGCGATCCAAAAAAGAATGTTAATTTTTATTAATTGCACATTATGTATTATGTATACATTACACATAATGTAATTTTTATTATGGAATCCTTGAACTAATGGTGCAACTAACCCTATATTTTTATTGTTCATAAAAATTGAACACCAATGGTGCAACTAACCAAATTGTGTAAAAACTAAAAAATTTCTTCTTCATTTAATAGCAAAGTTTGAAATGTTGCCAACAGATGGCATCCTAGGTGTTGTTTTTATAATATAATGGAATTTTTTTCCTGGCGATTCAAAAAAAGATAACGGGATACTGTTTGCAGATTATTGCATTGTCATGTTTCCTTAATACGTGTGCAAAGTTTCAAAGAAATCGAATAGCTGGAAGTTGGTTAAAATTAGGCTCAAAGATTCCGTTACATAGCCAGATTGATAGTTACAACCTAAGTTAATAAAAGCAAATCAAAAACCAAATCATTTATTGATATTAACATACATATAGTATTTACACACAAGTCACGGCGTATAAAAAAAATGTTTCGTTAATTAAAAATCTTTTAAATCTAAATTAATAACACATACTTTACTGGCAAGTAACACTATAAACACAAATAAAAATCCTAAAAAAAAACACATTTATACATAAAGAAACACAATATTAAAAACATAATATGGCTACCATATACAATTTAAAAATTCATCTACTGAGTAAAATGCACCACTGATAAGGAAAGACTTTACTTTATTCCTGAATGCTATAGTTGGTAGTTGTTTTATATTTTCGGGCACTTTATTGTAAAAATGAATACCTAGATGATTAGGACCATTCTGGCAACATTTCAACCTCCAACAATTTAATACCAAATTTTGTTTATTTCTAGTGTCGTGGTTATGTACTGAGTCATGACTTTTATACCTAGCGATGTTCGTTTTAACATAGCATATAGTTTCTAGTATGAAAAGCGATGGAATTGTTAATATGTTATTAAGTTTAAAGGCCTCTTTGCAGTCATCCCTATATCCCAGGCCCGCAACTATTCTAACAGCTCTTCTTTGCAAACGAAAATCCTCCCCGCCCCCGTAGCATGACCCCAGGCAACTATAGCATAACTTATGCGCGAGTGACAGAGAGAGAAGTACGCCTGCCGAAGGACATTCCGGAGACACACACTCAGCCAGGTTACGTAAGATGTATATATTTTTACAAATTTTTTGAGAGAGCTGATCTGTGTGCGTGTCCCAACGCAGTCGGGAGTCCAAACTGACACCAAGAAACGTCACAGACTTCACCATGTCAGCTTCCGGTATTTCTCGTTTAGAAAAAACCATTGACTGCGTCTTCTCCACGTTAAGAAAGAGTAAATTTGAACCAAACCAAGCTTCAGCCATTCCCTGTGCCTCCCCCGACCTTGACTTAGCCTCATCCAGATCTTTATGCTTATTGATTATGGTAGTATCATCCGCGAAAAGAGTGTACCGTGATGTTGGATCATAATTAGGAAGATCATTAATATAGATTAAAAAAGCAACGGTCCAAGGACTGACCCTTGTGGCACTCCGATATTTAAACTTCTCTTCGCGGACTTTACGCCCCCAGTGCAACTCTCTGGGTTCTACCTGCAAGAAAGCTCCCAATCAGAGACAAGCTAGAGTTATGAAAATTATATCTCTGGAGTTTTTTAAAAGTAGTTCGTGAGAGACACAGTCGAATGCCTTACTTAGGTCGCAGAAAAGAGTTGTTATATATGTGGAGTCTTGGAAAGTATCAAGAATAGTCGATACTAAATCCAAAATAGCCAAGGTAGTATTAAGGCCCTTTCTAAAACCGAATTGACTGCCAGTAAATATATTATAAGATTCACAGAAATGTGTCATTCTTATGGCCATACACTTCTCAAATATTTTAGAAAGTATTGGTAAAAGAGAGATTGGCCTATAATTCGAGACGTCACCCGGATCACCCTTTTTAAAGATTGGGACAACTAGAGCTTCCTTTAAAACATCCGGAAATACTGACTCCCGAAAACAAAGGTTTATTAATTTGGTTAGAGGACTTATAATCAGGTTCTTAATAGATTTAATTAAAGCAACATCAAAGCCATAAATGTCCTTACTAGGTTTATTTTTTAAAGAATCGATAACATCTCGCACCTCATTAAATGTCATTTCGGCAAAACTAAACTCAGGATGTTCAGGCTCAGGTATATTTTGAGTCGGATCAAAATCGCTGGCTTTACTCTACTTTGAAGGTCCTGAGCAATTCTAACAAAAAATTGTTAAATTCGTCAGATGTAAATTTACGTCTACCCCTGTGTTGCTTTAACTATGCCCCGGTGTTCATTGGATTATATTCCACATGCATTTAATGGGGTTTGAAGCATTTGGATCATGCTATCATTTATGCTGTTTTTTGGCATTTCTGCCATATAGCTTATATCGATAATTGTATGTGTTTTTGAGTTTTTAAAAAGAATAGGGTGTTTATTGTATAGTTAACATAAAAATTTAAGATGTTCACGCATGCACCTAAGATTATCATTAAACCAGTTAATGGTTCGATTTTGATCATTTCTTTTGATATGTTTTTTCAGGAAATGATTTACGAAACGCCTTTGACAGACAGTCACTAAACATAGAAAACTTTTTATTTGCTCTTAAGTTAAGATTGTTTATAAAATCCCAATTAAACGCCATTGCGATAACATAGTTCCGTGTTTTATCCTACTAAAACTGTGTTTTAGAACCTCATCCTGCACGTTGGTGAGTCCTTTCCAAGTTATTGTGTTTAATTATAGTACTAGTAATCACAAAATTAAAGTAATTGTAAGATCTTTTACCTAATTTAACTTATTGAAATATGAATGAACCCCGGACCCCGGGGACCCCGCAGGGTTAAAAAAAACTCTCAATAGACGAAATAAATAACATAGTCATCGGGGATCCTATTCAAGGTCATCCACCAAAAAAATTAAGATTAATAACACGCAGAACTCCGGTTCGACAAACAACGATTGGAATTCCGAGTTTGAAAAAGAAAAAAATACAATAGATAATCCGAAAAACGCGGATAATACGGCTAATAATATAAAGTTAGATAAATCTTATGCAAGCAATGACCCGGGTCCTTATATAGCTTATATTGAATCGACCGAAAAAAGCGACAACAATATAGGGAAAATGTCAGATTTAAAAATTGCCAAAGAAATATTCAACCTACAACTAGACCATATCAAGAACATCACTAATAAAGGTGTTAATAGACTAGCTATCGAATTTAACAATTATATAGGTGCCAACAACTTTACCAAAAACAAACAACTGTTGGAAAAAGGTTATAAAATCTTTATTCCACAAAATTATGTTACATGCAAAGGGGTAGTAAGAAATATAGACAAATCGTTCAGTATCGAGGAATTAACGGACAATATGGACGCACCAGTAAAAATTAGTAATATCATTAGGCTTAATAGAAAAGTACTTGTAAATTCAGAACCAACTTATGAGCCCACAAATACCCTTCTAATAACATTTGAAGGAACCGTTCTTCCAAAAACAATCAAGATTTATGGCTTAATTAAAAACATAATCCCATATATTCCTCCGGTTACTCAGTGCTTCAACTGCCTAAGATTTGGACATACAAGAAAATTATGTAAGGGTAAAAAAAATGTTTTAACTGCGGGAGTGAAAGCGAAGACCACGAAATTCCTCAGGATAATAATACAAAATAGGACATAAATTTACTTGTCAATCTCATTGCATTCATTGTAAAAGTCAAGAACACAAATCGAATAACAAAAATGCCCGGAATACGAAAGGCAAAAAACCATTAAAAACTTAATGACTTTCTACAACATAACCTTTCATGACGCCAACGAAAAATGCAAGAAGACATATTTAAATGGGACAAACAATAACCAGGAAATTTTCAACCTATCCGAATTCCCACCTTTAAAAGAAAAAAATAACTCACAAATGACCAACCAAAACCAGTTTGCAAATCACATACAAATCTCACAAAGACAAAGAGTAGATTTTAACTCACGCCAAGGAAGAACATTTCAACAAGTAGTTAGAAACCCCCAACTAATAAAACAAATCAAATAGGTTACAACAGGAATGAACATAATCAAATGCTAATCTTCCCAAACGGAAGAACCAGACAAGAAAAACAAGAACAAAATTATGTGAAAAATACAAATAATTTTCAAAGCGCATCAGCTATGGAAACTAATACTGCCAACTTTCAAAACACATTAATGCCTACGAGTGCCCTTCACCCAATGCAAAATTTAATTTCAGATATAATGTTATCGAAAAATGTCCCTGTGCAAAAACTAATACAAATACAAAAATTACTCCTACTAGATGATGACCCTAGTATGACACAATCCAATGAAATGGATTTAGACTTATCACTATAATGGACAAGAAAATACCCAAAAACTTTAAAATTATTCAATGGAATATAAGGAGTGTAAACGCAAATAGAATAGACTTGATGAACATAATCTATAAAGAAAACCCAAACATCATTCTCCTAAACGAAACTTGGCTAAAAGACACTCACAATTTTCAAATAAAAAATTACAAGATAATCAGACAAGACAGGAATGATGGATATGGAGGGATAGCAACATGTATCAAGGATAATGTAAAGTTTAACTTAATCAAGAACGATCATATCAACAATCTGCAATTTATAATAATTAAAGTTGGTAACCTAAATATTATCAATGTTTATTCTAACCCCCAAAACAATTATAACAAGAACGATCTGGAAAACGGAATATACAGGACATTAGAAGGACACACTCTGTTAATGGGGGACATAAATGCCCTCCACCAAAACTTAGGTGGATCCTATACTAACAACAACGGAAAAACCTTAATAGAATTTCTAAACGACAATGACCTGATTTTGCTTAGTAACTGCCAACCCACAAGCTTTCACAATAACAATGCTAACCCCTTGGATATAACAGTTGCTGACCCCATATTGGGATCTCGGGCATCATGGACAATACTGGATGACTGTGCTAACAGTGACCACTTCCCAACTGTATGTGAAATCAACAAACTTAACGACAGAGAGATTTACTACTCAGAATTTAAAATCAAAGACTACAGAAAGGCGGATTGGAACCACTTTAGCGATCTGATGATAATTGAATCCATACAACTCGAAGAAGACTCTACTTACAGCCAACTTATGGAAAGCTTTAATAGAGCAACTCAAGAATCAATACCAGAGAAAAGAAAAACATATCTAACACACTGAATAACCCATGGTGGGACGAGGAATGTTCAATAATGCTACATCGAAGAAAAAATGCTATACGTAATTTTAAAACAGACCCTAATCTCAACAATTATATACAAACAAAAAAACCATTACAATTACAAAAAGATTCTTAAAAAGAAAGAAAAAACAAAAATTCGTTCAATTCTGTAACACATTAAATAGGAATTCAGACCCCAGCTACATATGGAATAAAGTTAAAGCCTTTGGAGGCAACAATTTCAAAGTCAGAAACAATAAAATACCCGACATTACAAGGGAAAAAATCATAGAAAAAATAGCAACCAACACAATAGACCCAAACTTCACACCACTGATACCTGTACAAGAGGAAACACCATATTTTTCTATGGAAGAACTCCTGTTAAGCTTGGAAAAAAGAAAGGCTCAGCCCCAGGAATGGACGAGGTTACATATGAAATGATAAAAAGATCCCCCAACAAAATTAAACAGATTTTACTAAATATCTACAACAAGTGTTTAGAAGGTGAACAAATCCCAGATAGTTGGAAACAATACAATATTATATGCCTGTTAAAACAGAATAAGGATCCAAACGATGAAAACGGCTATAGGGCAATTGTACTATCATCTATTATTCTCAAAATACTGGAAATTATGATTAAAAATCTGCAACCTAATACTTAAAATATTACAAAATAGACAAAATTTTCTCCAGAAATGAGGAGGGTGTCTTTTGGGGCCAAAAGTGGCAAATTCAGGACTACCACAAGGCTCACCTTTGAGCCCCTTGCTATTTAACATATATATAAAAGATATATTTCAAATTTTGAAACAACCATTAAAAATTATTGATACGCCGACGATCTGGTTATGTTCATAGAAGGTAAGGATATCAATGAAATGAGAAGAACGATACAAACAGGTCTAGAGACACTAATTGAATGGTTAGACCAACATAAACTACAACTATCCCTAGATAAATGTGAAGCAATCCTATTTACAAAAAACACCAAACAAACAGATATAACAGCAATTAATGTACAAAATAAGCTAATTCACTTCAAAGATGAAAACAAAAATACCTGGGCCTCACTTTACAGAAGAACCTTAAATGGAATAAACATATTAACTATATTTCCCAAAAGTACAAAAAATATTAATATAATAAGAAACTTTTGTAGAGTGTGGTGGGGAGCAGATCCTAAAACACTAATAAGTATATACAATGCCTTAATCAAATCACATATAGACTATGGCTCAATATTCTTTAACCCGAACATTAAAAAAACAAAGAACAACTAAATAAATTACAATTCCAAGGCTTAAGACTAGCCTTGGGATGTATGAAATCAACCCCCACGAATGTGTTATTAGCAGAAGCAGCAGATCTCAACCTGGAATTTAGAAGAAAAATACTGGCAGTCAAATTCATGGCTAAAATCCTATGCATATTAAAACACCCACTCATAAATATTACCAATCAAATAAGAAGACAGGCTGCAAGAAATGTAGCATACTGGAAAAATAAGGAAACCACATATTTGGCTCAAGCTTTGGTAGAATACATCCCCTATATGAACAACATAAATCCAAAGAAGAATTACCCTATTTTTGAAGTCAGCATGAAATACCAAATAAAAAACATTAAAACAATAGACCTAGAACTTAAAAAGGGAAATTTAGACAACAAAATAATCCTAAATAAGAATTTACAAAATTTTAAAACAGCGCAGTTTACAATAATTTACACGGATGCCTCAAAAAATAAATCTAGAACAGGTTTTGGGATACATATCCCAGACATGAAATATAACTTCTCATCCAGACTTCCACATGAGGTATGTATATGTAACAGCGGAAATAATTGCGATACATGAGGCAATCAAGATCGTTCTGAAAAGACATATACAAAAGCTCTAATAATATCAGACTCTTCGAGCGCAATAAATAAATTGAAGAGAACCAGAATGAACCCCAATAACGACTACCTAGCTTTATCAACAAGGAGACTGATCACATTGGCGGAAGAAAACAACATAGTAATAAACCTAGCTTGGGCTCCAGGACATGAACAAATTCCAGGTAATGAGATGGCAGACAAACTGGCAAAAATAGGTAGAGACCTCAACATACCCCTAAAGATAGATATTGATATACACGAAATCACTCCACTATTAAAGAATAAAATATTAAAAACCCATAATGAATGGTGGAAGAACTCGCTTAAAACCAAAGGACACAAATATGGTTATATAGAAAATGTATTTCCAACAAGAAAATGGTTTGACAAAATATAGTATAAAAGCCGTAAAACCCTAACGACAATAATAAGAATGCGAACGGGTCATTGCTTGACGGGCGAACACCTACATAAAATTAACATTAAGGACAGTCCACTGTGTGAATGTGGACAGGTGGAAAACCTAGAACACATATTTCTAGAATGTCCTATCAATAGAATCCCCTCCTATTGTATTTATACAGAACTCGGGAAAATTTACACAAATTTTCCCTTTAACTGGACAACAGTCCTGTCAAACATCAATAAAAATCTATAAATATAATCGAAAAATTCATTAACTATAACAAACTCAAAATATAAAATTTATAAAAAAA
The DNA here is from genome assembly GCA_014170235.1 of Listronotus bonariensis. Lineage (NCBI taxonomy): Eukaryota > Metazoa > Arthropoda > Insecta > Coleoptera > Curculionidae > Listronotus > Listronotus bonariensis. The sequence goes on from JACEGR010009648.1 coordinate 19,253, forward strand.
AATATAAACAATAACCAAAATAAAACAACAGCTATTTTTTTCTTTCTGGATAGTATAAGACTCTTAAATCACCAACAACCCTTCTATTCCATAGGAACCTAACTGTGTCGTCAACCTTTGTTGTGAGTGTCCACTATACTAACAAGCCCCCTCAGAAATAATAATAAAAAAAAAAAGAAAAAACTTGTGAAGAAAGTACAATAAGTAGTAACAATTAAAAAGTGAAAAGCTCGGGAGCCACCAGGGGCACAGGCCCGACCTACTGGAGACTCCTACCCAGAATACAACCCCCTCTGGACACAGAGGGACGTACTGGCAATTGGACCCTCGGGGACGTAAGCCACAAACAAAGCAACAACAACAACAACATGTTGGTGTATTTGGTTAATGAAATCAAGCGCTTGGAAAGTTTTACCTAGATTAACTTTATTGGATCCAGTAGCGTCTCAGTGGGCACAACAGCCAATACTATTGAGAGAAAAATGTTCGCCACTGGCTTTTTATGTAGTTTGTATATTTCATCTATAAAGCAAATAAAAATATAAATTTTTAGTGTTTTACATTTTTTTTGTATGTGGTTTCGTATTTAAGATATTTATAAAATACCGACTTTTAAAAAAATAAGAAATCACCCTTTTAGTAAGTTTTCTACCCTAGTTAAAAAATACTCTAAATTTCAATTTGGAAACAAGTTTTTTTAGGCCACGCTGTACATCTAACCTATAAATATTTTTGTGAAAATGTATTTTCTTATTAAGCAGGTTTTTTATGAAGAAGGCACTGTTTTTCGAGTTGTTAAATAAAAATGTTCTTATTTGGTAAGAACTTCCGAAAACACACTGTATAATATAAATAAAGTAATTATTACTTTATAGCAAGACTGTCTCTAATATGCATAACCTCGAAGGCACGTGTAATGCATCTGTCAAGGATATACCTAGTACAATTCTAAACTATGAAGTTACCCTACTTTAACATCAAATTTTAAATTATCTACTAAAGAGTAAAAATTCCAATTTAATATAAACGTAAGTTTTACGGTAATTTGGACTAATAAACGGCGTAAAAAATAACTTTGAGATCAGTCAAGTAAGTTTCAAATAAAAAAATAAAGTTCTACATAAAAATATTTAAATAATTTGCCAGTTAAATACTTACCGGTTGAATTTTAAAAATAGATATCTCCTTTTTTAGAAATATTTCCTATTTAGCAGTTTGAAGCAAGGCAGTATTTACTTTATTTCACATTTAATACAATAAAAGATCCATTTTAATGCACATAATCATCAAAATATTGTCTTTTGACAATTTTTAGAACGTCGTTGTTAACCTAGCATAACACGTCAAATTTAGAAAAGTTAAAATTTAATAAAGATGCCCATGAAAGCTGTGTTGCAAAATGACATTTTGTAAATTCCTACTCAAAATGTAAAATGGATTATTTACTATGTTTTATACAAATAAATACATATTAAACTTAGAAATTCTTGAAATTTTTAATAATTACACATATAAGGTTTTAAATATACACCATTTAAGAAATGTTATGTGTTGTGGTGTATTATTTAGTGAATAAATATGTCAGATTTACAAATACAAATAATTACCACGTAAAAAAAATAAAATAACAAAAAAAACGTGATAACCAGGTAACATTTTAATAGTTTAAATAGATTTAGGCTCTTTTAATTACGCTTTAAAAGTCATAAATCCAAAAGTCGTCATATTATCTGTGAAAAGAAATGGGATGAATTCCACTACATATTGATATATCTAGCAACACTGTTTCATCTTGGTTTCATTTGATCCTGATTGATATGAGCGCCCTCTAATGTTTTCTAATAGAAATGCTGTAATTTAAACCCATTTTTTCAAAATAGTCCCGTTGTCGTTTACACACCTTCCTCTAGGTCACCATAGTCATTACATTAATTTGCACCTACATAATGTACCTCATACAGTGTGTCCACAGATTGACTTACCTATACCTGTATTTTTTTATTTTTATTATTTCGAAACAGACTTATAAAAATGTTTGCTTTGTCTGAAATCTTTACAGCCATAATAAAAATTTCCCTATGATATACAGGGTGGTTAAAAAACGCGAAAATATTACTTTGAAAAATAAAAAGATTAAAAAATATATTTTTAAAAATGCTTAATTAAAAAGCATAAAAAGTAATTCAAAAAAGCATATACTTTTTTTCTTATCACTTACCCTTACATGAAAAAATTAAATGTAAACCAAAATATTTTATTTAAATAAATACCTGTTTGATTGTATTTTTTATATGCATACAATATCAAGTAAAGTTAAAGTGTATGTAAGTAGTAACACAAAAAGTAACGATTTGTTAATAGCTTTATTACTTTTTCATGCTATTTAAATTACATGCGTCATCATGATATAAAAATATATTCACCTAAATACTAACTATCATCTAGAACAATACCTAACAAACAATTAAAATTCATGTTGAATAAATTCTTCATGAGAATAAAATGTACAATTCAATAAAATGTCCTTAATCCTATTTTTAAAATCTCTCTCTGGCAACAGTCTTAAGTTGTCAGGCAGTCTATTAAAGAATTTAATTGCCCAATACCCTGGTCCGCTTTGACACCTTTTTTTTTTGAGTATTGAGTATTGAGTATTGAGTATGCTATTTAAATTAAATGTTAAAAAAATATTCATACTCGTTTGTTTTTTTTTTTAATTTCCCAATGTAACCTTTATCATAATTTTGAATCTCCTGTTTATTATAGGTTAAGTAATTTTAACACTTTAATTTAAAAAAATTTTTACTTAATTCAAAAGATATATATATTTTTTTATTTTAATATTTGTTTTTCTATTTTCTTTATTTTTCAAAGTAATATTTTCGCGATTTTGAACCACCCTGTATATCCTACAGCAAATTTTATTATAAGGGCTTTGATTAGTGTTTTGTGAGTTTTAGTGTATGCAGAGATTTTTATCAAGAATAAAATTTTTTGAGAAGTAAAAAAATTAAAAAAAAAAAATCACATGGTTCACCATTTGTGGCAAAAAAATAGTTTACCTCTTCTTTTTCTTGGAGTTTTTAATGTTTGTTTTTTTATGCTCAAAAGATAATAGATGAGAAAGTATGAAAAAATTTGATTTAGAATTCAATAAAGCGTAAAAATTTGTCAAAATTTACAGGGTGTTCCATTAAAAAAAAAACCACTAGACAATGACAATTGTGTTTTTGAGACACCTTGTATTTTTACAAATACTGTCAATAAAATAAGTGTATTTAAACAAGCATATATATTTTAACTTTCTTTTTGTATCTTATACAGGGACAAAGTTAGGTTAATATCATCATCGCCGGATTTACGCTTCAGCGGCCAATAGGCAGAGCATGTGGGAGAGACCCCCTTAAACATTTTAATATACAGCCCCAAAGACCAAAAAAATATCCTTTCCCTTAACATTTTTATCACACAGCCCCAAAAAATTTTGAAGTGCCAAAAAAAAGTCTTCACTCCAATTTAACGACAAAAAAACTTTCTTACATTCTTTAAACATTTTTCCTTTCTTAATTCCTTTTCTTTTTCATTTTTTTTTTTATGGGGTTGTGGCCCTCTTGTGGTGGCAGCCCATAGGCAACTGCCTATGTGGCCAATGCTTAAGTCCGGCACTGAATCTTATGGATAAATAGAGTTGGGACACCCTGTATATTTTAGCACACCTACCTGCGAAAACCTGTAGCAATTTCAAAGAAAATTGGATCTTCTCCTTTAGACTCAGCAAGTCTTACCAGTGCTCTTCTAAAATCAAGTATTTCATTCCATTCATTTTCATCTAATTGTGTAACACAAGAAACATGTCTTATGGGTAATATGAGACAGTGACCTTCAGTTAAAGGCTCATGAGCAGGTAAACTTAAATATACATACTCTCCCATAGATACAATCAAATGTTTTTGCATGGAAGTGGATTGAATGCATTTAGAGCATTGGTCCAAGCTCTCAGTCATAGTTTTATGTTCATTAATAGCTTTGCTATAGTTAGCTTCATCAATTTTAGAATCAGACTTTTTGCGTCTAACATTATCAGTAAAGAAATCATCTAAATCGTCATTCTTGCGAATATTAGTAGCTATTTTCATAAACTCACTTTCCTGACTATGTGAAGTATTAAATTTCTCATTTTCAAACATTTGCTTAAGTGAGTAATTATCATCATCAGGAAAGTACCTCACTCTTTGCTTGTCTTGATGTGTATCTACAGCTTTCTTACGCTGCTTCTTGCTGCCAGAGGCTTCACCATATGCACTTTGCAAAGTAAGAGGTTTAGCATGGCCTTGTCTATCAGTTTGGGTAAGTAAAACTTGATCATCTTCAGCTTTGGCTAGTTTCAATTCTTCTCTAGCTTTTTCAAGCTTTACTTTCAATTCTTCTATTAACTTTTTATTACCCATAATTTCAGCTTTTACTAGTTTTCCAGCAAGAAGATTTAGATCTTTTTCTGTGGTACATTTATCACTTGTTTTTTTATTCTCATTTAAATTAGAAGAATTTGATTCACTAACTTCTGTTTTCCTATCATAACTGGGTACTTCCTTATGTTTTCTCCAGTTTGATTCTGACTTTAGGTTAGAGTTTTTACTTTTATATCTAAAATTATCTTCATCTGAATCATCATTTTTGGGTTTACGAAATTTTGGTAGACCATCACCTCCATCCTTCCAGTATGGATTAAGTTCTCTTGGACATTTACTTGGATTATATTGTTCGGACTCTTTCTGAAGATTCTTTTCTTGGGCTCTTTGTTTTCTTCTATCAATTTGGGAAAATGATGAAAATGAAGTTGACAAATCCATCCATTCATCTCTTTTACTACTGGTTGATGTGTTTTCTTTTATTATTTCACTAGACTGATTACTGTTGTTTTTGTCCATGGAAGCACTTTCTTTAGATCTATGTTTTTTATTTCTCTTTTTTTACGACTTTCATCATCTGAAGACAAGCTAGAGGAACTGTCATAATCCCTCTTGTTCTTAGAACTATTTCTATTTTTATGTCTTCATTACTGCTACTACTGTCGGTATTTCTTTTATACCTTCTGCTTTTTCTTTTTTAATTAGTTCCTCTGCTGAAGATTTCTCTGAGGAAGAAGTATATCTTCTTGAAGAACCCAGATTTTTCTTTTTTTTCCTTCAATTGGATCTTTTCAGCTTCTACCCATTCCTCTTCTGAAGAACTATCTCTTTTCTTGGATGATTTTTATGCTTTTTAACTTTTTATGCTTGCCCTAAAACCAAATACCAATATTATTACCCATTTATGTACTTAAGTTCTTAAAAAAGAATGATTCTTAAGTTTATGAAAAGTTTCTTTAAAAAAACAAAAAAACCCGTACCTATACCAAATTTCAACAAAATCAGAGTTGCCGAAACTTTTTAGACAATTACGAAAATCAATGAATAGCTCATACTCACCATTTTAGAAGTGTAAGCTTTTTTCCTGCCTTAAGTTTCTTGTGTAATTAAAAAATATCCACAAAACACAAAAACTTTAGTTTTTAAATAAAAATATAACCTAAAAAACTATAATGTA
>JACEGR010009649.1:0-24829 GCA_014170235.1 Listronotus bonariensis
ATTTGGTGCAAACAAAAGTACATATTGTTGTTGCAAAGTACTTAACAGCACTAGTGTTGCAAAGTACTTTACAACACTGGTGTGATACATATTATGATGTCATTCTAAAACTGCTATTGGTTTTGCAAGTGACATATTTATTGTAGTGGCAGTAAAAAAACTTTTTATTTACCTTAAACGGTAGAACCCAAATTAGCGAAAATCATCTTATTTTATATTTATTAAAATTTACGAAAAAATAAAAACATAAACAAAAATAGACATAACCACAAAAACAACTTTCACTGACTGGCACAGTGTTGTCAGGTAAGTAGATCAAATTAAAAATCCTTCTACCTTTGAGCACGTACTTTATAGAGGCAGCCTTGCCGCTTGACCGTTCGACCTAAAGCGCCAGAGAAAAAAGCCTATAGATCAAATTCCTTCCTCTCTTTCTTCATGTACTCAAACAACTAGTTAAATCTTTTTTGTTAATCCCTAATTAAACCTAAGGCTAATACACACTTTATGAATCCACTTTCTTTTATTCATTCATAAATAGAATCAGACCCTTCCGACGTTGCCAAATGCTTTCCATATTTTCCTTACTTTTAGGACTTTAGGTTATGCATTTACAATTTTCATATTTTTTATATTTTTTCTTAAAAATATGAGGAAAAACTGTTATTTTTACTTAATTTTATATGTGATGTTCAGTTTCATTAACTCGTTTTACCAATTTTACCCCACCCAGCACCCCTTTTCACTCCCCGGTCCCGTAAGTTTATTTACTGATATTTTTTAAAAAACGGAATATTTTGGATATGCACCACTTACGTTTTATTTAGAAGAGTGTCTAAAATATGTAAGAATCGATAATTTTTAAAAAACACTTATAATAGCAGAAAACCGTATTAAACTATTAGCGTTATTACCTAACAAAACCATACAATTTTTATTAAGTGAGGGCCTTTTTAAATTCCAAAATGATAAAAGTTATATAATGCTTCTAGGTAGGTGATTTTCGATGTAAAAATATTGTCAAAACAGTATAACATATAGCAGTGAGGAAAAGTATATATCACACTAGTGTTGCAAAGTAAATATCACCCTAGTGTTGCAAAGTTCTCAATTGTTTTTTATTTTTTCTGAACAGACAAACTTTAATTTATTTATTTTTTGGTGAATAATTTGTGGTCGTAGGAAAAATAGTGTACAGTACTCGTGTGAAAATAACTTTCTTACACTCGTGGGTTTGTCGCACTCGGCTAACGCCTCGTGCTACAATATTCCCACTCGTGTGAAATTAGTCATTTTCCACACTTGTAATGTAATATACTATTTCTTGATTCTTATATTTATATTGTCATTTTCAAATACGGTTTAAACCAGTGAGACGAATACGGAAAATTTGACTTTAATGTATTCTTCCATTATACTTTTTGGCCCGTCCGTGTTAAATTGTCTATGCATCAGAGCGGCTGACTTTTCTAGGATTCAGGGCCATTTTCTGCAATAACTGGTGGTCCAAATATATTTTTAAAAACAGAAAAATAAATCATTTCCAATGAACTTTAAATATACATGGTGTTGCATTTAAAGTAACAAAGGCAATGCTTATTTGTTTACTTTGCGATTGTCATTTGTTTTTTTAGCAAATCCTGGCGGTTCTTATAAAACACTGAAACTTTTGTATTTAAAATATTTTTCTAACTTAAACAATAAAGCGTGTAGACCCAATGATCTGAAAAATAAATATGGATGATTGCAGCGAAAATCATAATAACCCCTACTTTGGCACTGCGCAGTCCCCTTGTGGGCATGCGCAGTTAAAATGTTCTGACTAACGTAAAACAAACAACAGCCCCGGGTTTAACATTTTGTATATGATTTATTTATAAAGAAAATATTCCAAGTAATTTTGTTTATAGGTACACATATTTAAATATTTTATTTTAAGTCTGTATTCATATTTCATAGCAGTCCCTAAAAGTAAACCGGTTTTATATTGGGGACTATTTTTTGTTGTAAAATTTTGTATTTTTCGATCGTATCGCTGATTTTATTGAAATTTAGCAAACGGGAGTGCTTAGAAGCACTGATCTCAATTTAAATTCCGTTTTTTTGCTAAAACACCTTATTTTTGATTCATGAGGACCCACCTTGACTCAACCTCAAACCTGCACGAATTTTTTTCCGCATTATTATCTTCCTTCTTATCACTACCTTGACACAACAAAACTGAATGGTTGGTATTTTATCATAAAAGCAATTAGTTTTGGTGTAACTTGTTTAAGGAATAAATCTCAATTCATAAACTGATATTTCGCTCCCGTTGCCGTAGCAGTTGTCGTTCAGTTAAATTTGGCGTGTAATGCCATTGAAATTGTTTATTTTTGGGGTCAGGGCCAAACTGACCTCATATTTGTAATTGAAACCACAAAAAAACGCGAAATACAAATATTAAAATTGGTAATGGACCCATAATGGCTTAGTATTATATTTCTATAACTTTTAAAGATATCAAAATCTAACGTATGCCAATTTGTAATATTAAGAAGCAACTTTTTTAAGCAATTACATCAGCTCTAGTCAATTTTTCTACTTTTTGAGATACGACACTTCGTGATGTTGTCGACGAAATTGTTTATGGCTACGTGTTATAACTTGAAAGTATGTCAAATTATTTTGATTAAACTGCCATATTTTATTTTGTGTGATTATAAATGCATCAGTCAAATGCTAATACAGGGTGTCCGACTATATTTTAACCCATTTTGACCGCGAATAATTTTAGAACAAATAAAATTATCAAAATGCGGTGTTTGCAGAAAGCCTTAGATTTTTTTAATGTTTCTTTTTATAACCTTGCCATTTGGTTGTGACATTTATTTCTTACGAAAATGGCCAATTTTCGTTTATAGGGCAAGTTTGTTATTTTAAATGGAACGCCATGTATATTTTTCTATAATCCTTAAATACAATTTTTCTCGTTTAAAAAAAATTAACCCAAACCATGACAAAAAATAATGGATTTATTGATCTCTAAAAATTGACTACATGGCAATAAAGAGTATTATTTAAAACAGAAAATTTGCCACTTCCTCATTATTTAGTTTTGGTTATGCAAAACTTAAATTAAACAAAAGTTTAAAGAACACCAAGAATTACTCACAACGCACAAATGAAACACCAAATACCAAATAACTATACCTGATAACGGTCGACCGTAGATGGGAGATTGGATTTGGGCAGCCGACGGCGTCAATTTTACCTGGATTTTACGATCGGAAAATCCCAAATTATAAATTAAATTAGGAAGAGTGTGGCCCTGTCACTGTATAGGTAAACGTCTTCAGTGTTGCAACCACTATATTTATTAAAATACTGCAAATTTTGTCAATGTTGCCAACACTATATTGGGTTTTAAATGAAAAATGCTAACTTTTATAAGAACTGCGCATGTGCAAAGGTGTACAGCAATTCTCCCAGTGTGGGGTAAAAATTTGGCGCGCAGGTCTATTGAAAATATATGGGGATCATTTTCTATTAGCAATCCTTTTAATTTTTAGATCATTGTGTAGACCCCGTCCAAAAGTTAAACGAACACCCTGTACCTATAGTAATTCGAACCGTTTAAAGCAATAAGAATATCTGCATATATTAAATTAATCAATACCCGTGTAGACTTTTCTCCCGTTTTAATTTGATCACTTTGCAGCTTCCGCTTTCCATTGAGTTTTAGAGTTTGCTTTCAAAGATATACAAAAGTTTATTTGCTTTAACGAGGAATTTGTTGTCACAAACGATTTTAATATAAATTACTCATGCATAGAAAATTGCCATTAAATTAATATAAATAATAATAAAAGATATATGATACTAAAATATTAGGCAAATAAATATTACACTTGTCAACACGATTTTTGTGCCTGACTTCACCATATTAATTTTTGGTTGCTTTTAGCCCAAAACTAAGAAGAATATACCGGGCCGGGCGGGACATAGGAAATCCCATGTAATTTTTAATGGGGTCAATTATTGGCTCCCCTAATTATTTTAGAGAAAAATTCTATTGAAGTTTATTGAAGAGCATGCAAATCTCCGTCCATGGTAAAAACTTTAAATTTTTCGGTTAATCCGTTTGCTAGCTAGATGCTAATATATTTTTAAAAATTGTTACATTATTATCGCCTCATATTTATGAACAACAATAAAAATACCAGTTAGCGTGACATAATGTTGTTATTTTGAAATTTAGTGCTTTATTATTATCAAAAAATCGTAGAGCGAAAAGATTAAAGTTGTATTTATACAAACGAATTAAGTTAGGTTAAACTAAACTAGAGTAACAAATTACAAAAACTAATGACATTTATAATATTTACATGCTTCAATAAATTATTAATATTATTACAATAATTAATATGTTGGAAATAAACTTAAAATTTAAGAAAATTTTCAAATATTCCTCCATTGACTGCTAGACAATAACCCAGACGAAGAAGTCATTTGGCGAAATATCAGGAGACCTGGCTGGCCAATTTATGGTGTGATGTAGGCCAATAACATTTCCATTAAAAGCATTGTGTAAATATTCCCGAACAGCCAGGGTATTATGTGCCGGGCAGCCATCCATTTGGTATCAAATTTCCTGATTTTCCCTGGATACATTATTTAAAGCGGGTAAAATTAGTGCTTCGAGTAGTTCTAAATAAAATTTTGATTAAGAAAAAATGGTCCAATAATATGTTGTCCGAAAATCCCCGCCTAAACATTTACTTTCTGTGGATATTGCGTCCTCGTTTCGACAAATCTGTGTTGGTTTTCTTTGCTCCAGTATCGGTAATTTTGATGATAGGGTTCATTGTTTAACGTAAATGTGCACTCATCAGTAAAACAAATATTTCTTAAAAATTCCTCGTCCATGTTTGCCCTTTCCATTATGTCAAAACAAAATTCCTGCCGTCGTATTTCATCCCCATCCCTTAGCTCTTGATGTCTTTCATTTTGTATGAAATGTATTTATGCCTTTTCAAAATCTGGAGCACTGTTGATTCACCTTTTCCTATGATATCCTGAATTTTTCTCTCTAATTAGGGGAGCCAATAATTGACCCCATTAAAAATTACATGGGATATTTTTTTAATTTGTTAAATTAAGTTCAGTTTTCCAAGTTTTTGGGAAAATCAATAATTTTTATACAGGGTGTAATTTAATTAATGGCTAAAAATACAGGATTCAATTTCTTAGCTTATTTTATAAAGGAAAATTCATATGAGTCTCTTAACTATTGTTAAAGAAAAACTAAAACAAAATCAAAATTTCTACCTTATTTTTTCATCTTTTTTTTTTAAGTTTAAATTTTATTCCACCGCACATGAAAGGAATGTTTATTTTGGATATGGCCTATACAAGCTTACGTCATTCTTTGCCATTCAGGCTAACAAACATAACAGAGAAAGAACTTTATGTAATGTGAGATAAGAGTAATAAAGAGGATATTTATATGTCATTAGCGTACTTTTTTTTAAAGATTGGCTGTTGGACCATCTGTGACGCCACTGTACCTAATAATTTTAATCCAGTTAAGGCTAAATAAGCGCCTTATTATTTCAAACAATCGTATTTTTTTAACCAAATCGATATAGGAATATTTAAGACATTTTTAAAGAACTGCCTTTTACGCTCTGTATCTTAGTTTTATAGAAACTTTATATGTAAAAAAATAAAAAAATTAATCTTTTAAGTCACGTACCCCCAGTAAACACTATTTGCCGGCAATGTACATTTTTCATATTGGCATTGATGGTAAAGCATTGGCAATTGGTGGCAATATTATGCCAACATCTTATACGCATTAAAAAGTCAACCCTAAATAAACACTTAATTGCCAATAAATTTTACATGCAGGCGAATTGCCGGCAAGCATACAAAAATGGCGGCATACCAATCCTGATTAAATAAAGCACGCGTTTTTGTTGCAGGCAAATAAATATTGGATTTTTGAAGGCAAACCTTTAACGCATATTCATACTTTTTAAACCATATTATTAACATTGGTATTTAACTAACATTAAAGCAATTTTTTTGATCTGTTTTATTTATAATGGCAGCTAAACAACATTATTTTATGTTTTTTTACATAATTTAAAGGAAATGGCCTTTTCATAACATTTTATTGTTAAAAATCATGCAAATAAAAATTAGGTCAAACAAAATGTTAATTATGTATTTTGGAGCGAATAAAAATAAAATGATGATAAAATTAGCTGCGTTAATTTCGACCGAAAGTGACCGCTTTGTGCATTTGTTTTCTACGTGGTTTTCTAGCTTTTTAGTTTCTTTTTTAAAGAAAAGAGTTTTTAATAGACATAATTAAATGTATTCATTACCTAATAGGTGTGTGTTGTGTGATTAATTGGTGATGGCTAGTCGAGAAGGCAAGATATTCAAGTAGACTGTTAGGAGCTGTAAACATTTTGTTTAAAACTTTATTAAAAGTTTTAAAGACGTGTTAATAAAAAATATTATATATATTTAATAGTTTTTTTGAGATACAGATAGATGGCGTAATGGACAATAAACTACTACGTTTCTGCAATATCTTTGCTTTTTATCGTCTAAACTGTACCCATTAGACAAAAATAATACGAGAGCGGTCTGCGGTAGGTGATCTCACTTAGCTTTGAAAGAAATATCTTCAGCTAGTGTAAAAATCTACATCTCCAAGTTGGACAGTGTTCCGAGAGATGGTACTTTGCATTGCAAGGAAATTGCATGCAGTAAGGAGTGTTTTCCTATTTTAATTTTCAAATAAAATATCGCATCATTTTAGCTTTTAAAAAAGTATATGCGACAATTTTCGTCAATAAGGCGTCAGCTTGCTGCTTGGGAGTATCTGCATTTGCCCACTTTCGTGTCTTTTTGTTATCTTTTTGCCAATAACTTATTAATGATGGATGCCATCATCTTAAACGCATTTTTTGCCAATAACTTATTAATGACGGATGCCATCACTTTATCTGCAACACGTGGCCTAATAACGGCCAATTGCCCACTTTCGCGTCTTTTTGATACCTTTTTGCCAATGCCTTGCCATTAAAGAGTGTTGACAATGCCAGTAAATTAAATGTACAACGCCAGCAAAAAAACGTTATATGGGGCTCTGTATTTTTAGGTTTATAGAAACTTTATATGTAAAAAATTTTTAAAAAAATCTTTTAAGTCACGTACCGTGGTTAGGGAACTCTCTGTACTTCCTTAAATTACTTTTCCAAAAAAAAGAGGATTACATTGTGACTTTTTAAAACCTATTTCTGTTTTCGCAAAGGGATTTGACTTAAAAGATTATTTCCCTATCTCGGCAAACAAAACTTCTCTCTTAAATAAATAAATAAAAAACATTAAAAGTCTCGATCGTGAAGCTTTGTGAACAAAGCAAACCGATGTGTGTTCGCAACACTTCAAATAACCTTTTAAGGATCCCAATAGTGGCCAGAAAGTCAATACCCCATTATATTAAAAAAAAACTATTTTACCGTTGAGAGGCTAAAAGCTTAAAATCGAAAATTTTAATGTAGTTAAAACAAATAAAAAAAAATAAACTGACTGAAAAAAAATACATAAGAGCTAATAATAAATAATAAAAGTTTTAAAATAAAGTCTGTTTATATCGTATGGTAGGGTAGGGCGGGGCTAGTTGAGCTATTTTTCACTTGATCGGTTATAGATCCTCAAAAATAAGTCTTAATGGCTTATAATGCATACTGATGGATTAGCAATTTATTCCTTATTAATAGTGTCCGTAGTAATTTCTTTTTAATAAGTTGAATTTAGGAGCTACATCTGTTTTAATGTAGATAGTCAAGTATGCGCAACGTACCCCATAGGTGGGGTAAGTTGAGCAAGGGTATGGGGCTAGTGGAGCATTTAGAAAGCATAGTCAAATCATGGCTTGAATGTTAGATACGTTAACAATAAAAATACATTTTGACAATTTGCTTTTTATATTTATAATCTTATAGTGACTAAACAAGTCTCATTAATAAGACAGCAACGTACCTAGCTTAGCTTAACTATTGGATTTAATATCTATCAATTCATCTTTGTTTTTAAACTTCTTAAGCAGTTTTATTTTGCTTCTCTTGTAATGCCTTCTGTATCTGTTAAAATTGCAGCTTTTCTTGGACCAGTCTTTGGGTAGGGTCGAACTATTTCCAGAGAAAATTTATAAGTTGGATAGGTCAGCTCGTTTTCTTTGTTGCTTGTATAAAGTTCGGGTTGCAGCCTCTTTTAAATCTTGAGAAGACTTTAGTAGTTTTACTGTTATAAGTCCGTATCCTAAATAATAAAAAAATAAAACTTTTTATACTTAAAACCGTGGGGTTAGTTGGGCAACTGAAGCTCAACAAACCCCAACCAGAAATTTTAAACAAAATGTGAATTTTGATTGCCCAACTTACCTCTATGCTCAACTAGCCCCGCCCTACCCTATGGAAGTATGAAAAGTTTTTGTTTATTAGGTTATTAGGACAGTATTATTTAATATGCGCATATGTTATTAACCAACTTTATTTTAAGGCTTTTATTATTTATTATTTGTAGCTTGTAAGTTTGTTATTAATTAATCTCAATCTCTATATTCTCTATCTACAAGATACTTAACCAAAAGGTTTTTGGCTTAGTTACTAAAAAGTTAACTGGACGTTTAAAAAATGGGCCTTTAGAGTTGATTTGTATATTATTTTGGTAACTATTGAAAGATTAGTGTTATTAAGAAACTACTTGATTATTATTAATTAAATTTTTAAAAATACTCTTTGTTCTTATTTGAATAAAACACAATGTCATTGTGTTTTTCCAGATGTTTCTTTTGTCCAGTAAATCCGAATGGCATTTGGCCACACTTTTTAATCGTTGTTTTTGCTTTGAAGCTTAACCCATTTTCTACCAGTCTCAAAAAGTTGTCACAACACATTGTTTGTTTTTAATGAGCTTTTTGATGGGCTCAGCTTTGTTTACTTTATTTCATTTTAAGCTAAACATGTTGTATTGGGTACTTTATTACATGTACTTTAATACTGTTAGTTTATTTTATTTCCTTTTACTCAAACTCCCAGAATTTACTTTCGATGTTATAGGGAATATTAAAGTAAAAAAAAACGATCCCAAAAACATCTTAACCTCTGATTATCACTCTACGTCCCTTTACCATCCATATCCGTCACGTTTCGTTTTGCATAAAATTTGCATATTTTATTATATTTTATGTTTTACCCATCTATTATTGATCTGTAATACCTTAGAAGCAGATATGTTATGGTAGCAATAATACCTGCTACTATCACACCTAGGGCATTATAAGCGGGCATTATGATAATGCCCTTATAATACCTAATACGCTAATATGAAATTTTATTGCTAATCCAATTTTATTTCTCACAATAAAGATCAAGTTTATACAAAAAATAATTTTCTTTAAACAACACTAAAATTAAACTTTATTTCCAAAATAAAAATTACAATTTTGAAATGTCCCGGAAAATGTAGCTGATCACTATAGAATGGTCGGTGTCTTTTGTGATGGTAGCAGCGGTGGTAGCACTAACATATTTTGTATGAAGAACAGTCCATTAAAGAATTTATGTTTTTACCCATCTATTATTGATCTGTAATACCTTAGAAACGGAATATGTTATGAGTAGCTTGTGTAATACCTGCTATCACACCTAGGGCATTATAAGCGGGCATTATGATAATGCCGGCTTATAATGCATAATCGCTAATATGGAGGTTTTATTGCTTATCCAATTTCATTTCTCTCACAATAAGGATCGAAGTTTATACAAGTATGTGTATTAAAATAAAATCAATAACTTTACCAGTTCCTGAAAATGCTGCCAATTAAGCACGGTCTCGGTTATTTGAGAAGAATTGCGTTCGCACCATCTCCAAGCTACCAAATATGCTGTACTCCCGATCTTGCTGTTGCCTTGATTTAACTGGCGAAAAGATTTTCGGTCAAGCTTTTACGGCCTTCTCTGCTTGTATTTTGTGGAATTTCTGCCTTCCATTTTGAGCAAATCGTTAAATAAAAATGCCAACTGACTAACTGATAGAAACATCAGAAGTCAAACTTAACACCAGTCATTAGCTACCCTACGTATACTGGGCTGCAGTGCAACTTATTTTGATATTGCGAATATAATGTAATTGGTCGTTAGAAAACTCTTTTGGGTGTGGAAACATAAGAAAGATTTTTAGAATAATAACCTGGGCTCGCAAAAATTCCAAAGATTAACTTGCAGAACAAAATTTAACATTAAAACACTTATTTTACTAACAATAATAATATTTAAGGTAGCATTAAAGCGACTAGCATTATTAATTAAGGAGGGATTTGCAACTACAAATTTACTAGAATCACTTATTAAAATGCAGCAGATTATTATAAGCCCAGAAGAAAATATAATAAATTTATAATTGGAATAATATTAAGGTAAAATTGTAAATATTTTATAACTAGAAGATAAAAATAAGCTATTTTATACGGTTATAATTGGGGAAAACAAGAATTCATATTAATTAGCGATTCTACAAACCTATTTTTAGGTATTTTCTCTCAGAATGCTTGAATTCTGAAAATTACCATTTTATTAAAATAATTTGAAATTTTATGTGGGTTGGGCAAAAAATTAGGATGATAAATTGAATACAAATGAAAATAATTCTTTTTACTATTGAACTAATATACGAAATTTTAGGTTAGTTTTCGGACAGTTATTTACCACGACCCTTTCAACTAAGGCTGGCAAATACCGAAAAAAAGCAAAACCGGTTAACCTGATATTTAAAAAAAGCGGTTTCGGTTAAAACCGGTTAAGCCGGCTTTCGGTTTTGGTTTGATTATCAAAAAAACTGATACTCAAAAACCGATTATCCAAAAAACCGGTTTTTAAAGCGGTTAACGGGTATTCGAAAATCGATTTTTCAAAACCGGTATACCGCTATTTGAAACCGGTTTTCGAATACTGGTTTTCGGTTTTAGCCAAAACCGCATGGACCAAAAACCGGTTAAACGAAAAACCGGTTTCGGTTGCCAGCACTACTCCCAACTGACCCGTTTCGGTTGCCTCACCAGGAACTTAGCCATGTGGTGTACCGGGTCCAAGGTCAATAACACAGATATTAAGGGTTTTTATAGAACAAATATCATTGTTCCACGGTAAGATACAAATCTTATTCAGTAAATTTGACATCAACATTTGCCGAAGTCGGCAAGAAAGACAGAAAGTAAGACAAGTAAGAAATAATTCCTATGGGGCAGCCAAAACACGTCAGTAAAGAAATTTTACTACACACAATTGACATATGGGGTGGCCCACCATATTCGACACGGTCTGTAGCTGGATAACCATACGGTTTTTAAAAAATCTAAATTGGGCAACATATAGAGTGTCTACCCATATAACATTTTTTGCCGGCGTTGTACATTTAATTTACTGGTATTGCCAACACTCTTTAATGGCAAGGCATTGGAAAAAGTTATCAAAAAGACGCGAAAGTGGGCAATTGGCCGTTATAAGGCCACGTGTTGTAGATAAAGTGATGGCATCCGTCATTATGCGATATTTTATTTGAAAATTAAAATAGGAAAAAACTCCTTACTGCATGCAATTTCCTTGTAATGCAAAGTACCATCTCTCGGAACACTGTCCAACTTGGAGATGCAGATTTTTACACTAGCCGAAGATATTTCTTTCAAAGCTAAGTGAGATCACCTACCGCAGACCGCTCTCGAATTATTTTTGTCTAATGGGTACGGTTTAGACGATAGAAAACCACGTAGAAAACAAATGCACAAAGCGGTCATCTTCGGTCGAAATTAACGTAGCTAATTTTACCATCATTTTATTTTAATTCGCTCAAAAATACATAATAAACATTTTGTTTGACCTAATTTTTATTTGAATGATTTTTAACAATAAAATGTTATGAAAAGGCCATTTCCTTAAATTATGTAAAAAACACATAAAATAATGTTGTTTAGCTACCATTATAAATAAAACAGATCAAAAAATTGCTTTAATGTTAGTTAAATACCAATGTTAATAATATGATTTAAAAAGTATGAATATGCGTTGAAGGTTTGCCTTCAAAAATCCAATATTTATTTGCCTGAAATAAAAACGCGTGCTTTATTTAATCAGGATTGGTATGCCGCCATTTTTGTATGCTTGCCGGCAATTCGCCTGCATGTAAAATTTATTGGCAATTAAGTGTTTATTTAGGGTTGACTTTTTAATGCGTATAAGATGTTGGCATAATATTGCCACCAATTGCCAATGCTTTACCATCAATGCCAATATGAAAAATGTACATTGCCGGCAAATAGTGTTTGCTGGGTACTTTTTTTTATTTTCTGATATTTGCAGTATTTACCAATCGGTCATGTTGACGTTTAAACAATGTATTATATGTCAAAGTTGTCACCAATTATTACCGCGGCTATAATTGGTTGAACGCCTAAAATTGATGTATATGTTTAAAACTAAATATTTGACCTACTTTTTGTATTTGTACTATAGGACTAATGTTTGGCAGGGATTTTTTACATCAAGTAAAAATATTTGAGAGGGTAAGAGTTAAAAAAACTTTAAGCACTCTACTGTATATTTATAAAAACTTTTTTATAATAATAGCAACTCGTTTAAATTTTTCGCTATCAAAAATATAATCTGCAGAGCAAGAACTTTAAAATTGCGGTTACCTTTTTCTTTTTATTTTGAACAATCATTCTTAGATAATAAAACTTGACGATCTTTTCAAATCGAAATATAAACTTTTAGAGTTAAACCTAGTTTCATTGAAGACCAACCACTACGGCTTGTTGAAGATGGATTTACTTTTTGTTTTCCTATATACCCTTTAAAAAATTTAACAAACGCAATAAACTATCTTTTAAAAACTTTTTACTTCACATAAATGAAAGAAAAGTTGGGTAGATTTTGTAAAATAATAAATAGAAATATATGTTTTATATTGTTAAGGCGTATGTAGTCGTAACAAATTTATTAACACGCTTTTATTAGCTTGGGTTGTAACTATCTATCTATCTATCTATCTATCTATCTATGTAACGGAATCTTTGAGCCTAATTTTTACCAACTTCCAGCGATTCAATTTCTTTGAAACTTTGCACACGTATCAAGGACCGATGACAATGCAATAATTTAAAAACAGTATCCCGTTATCCTGATTAGGACCGCCAGGATAAATAAATTCCTTTACAGATCCTAATACTACTCTTGACAAAATGGCGAAGGAATTTTTTAGTGAATAAACTGGAGCATTTATTTTTAAAAAACTAATTGATATATCGAACTAAAAATGAAAAATAAATAATAGTTTAAAAAACTAAAAAAACACGCTTTTATATGCAACCGAACTAAAAATTAGAAAATAATTTTTCATTACAAAGAGTTTGTCACTTCAGAATAAAAGCGTGGGGTGCTTAATATATTAAATGTTATAATTATTCTATTTGCAAATATCTATGAGGGAAAAGTTATGAAAAAATAGTAAAATGCACCCCACGCTTTTTACTCTGAAGTGACAAACTCTTTGTAATGAAAAATTATTTTCTAATTTTTAGTTCGATTGCATATAAAGCGTGTTTTTGGTTTTTTAAACTATTATTTATTTTTACCATAATAGTGCCTGTAATAAAATGGACTTTATAATAAGAATCCTTTTAAAATGTTTTTAGGGGGTTTCTTTTGACGAGTCTACCACGAATATTCATACCGCTATACAGGGTGATTCAAAAATCGAACACAAAACTTAAGGGGCTGATTTTACTTGACAAAATAAGGGTAGAGCTTTATATATTTATTTTTTCATGTCATTCGTTTTAGAGTTACAAGCCGAAAAAGTTCAATTTTTATTTTGGTTTTTTCGCCATATTGCATTTATTTTTTAACCAATTTAGTTGATATTTGGCACACAAATCGAGCTTTGCAGATTGTAAAATTTTAAGGCAAAAGTGACAAAAGTACTGTTTTTAAATACCGCCAGAGGGCACTTTACCTAAAACTTAAAATTTATTTACATCCTAACTTTTTATTTTGACAGATATTGCAAAGCTGGGGCGCCATTTTATAGACAATCAAAAACTTAAAAAATAAGGTACTTTTTATTAAAGTCAATAAACCTCACCGTTTAGGCACCAATAAACATCAAAGTTTTTATCAATTTCAATCAAATTACTTACATACATGTCCAGTAACTCAACCGACAAACTTTACGGGGCGATTCTACAACATAAAAACATATGTCCTAAACGTCTTAGTTTTTGAACTACGGTGTGTTAAATACTTAATTTTTTTTTAAATTTTTAACACCCCGTTTATATAAAGTTTTCTTCTTTTTTTTGCTGTAAAATCGTTTGGTTAAGTTTGTCGCTTGAGTTACTGGACACTCTGTATGTATGTAGGTAATTTGACAGAAATTGATGAAAACTTTGATGTCTATTGGTGCCTAAACGGTAATGTTTATCGACTTTAATAAAGAGTTCCTTATTTTGTAAGTTTTTGATTGTCTATAAAATGGCGCCCCCAGCTTTGCGATATCTGTAAAAATAAAAAAGTTATGATGTAAATAAATATTTAGTTTTAGGTAAACTGCCCTCTGGCGGTATTTTAAAAAGTACTTTTGTCTTAAAATTTTAGAATCTGCAAGGATCGATTTGTGTGCCAAATATCAACTAAATTGGTTAAAAAATAAATGCAATATGATGAAAAACCAAAATAAAAATTGAACTTTAACGGCTTGTAACTCGAAAACGAATGACATTAAAAATTTGAATTTTTGAATCACCCTGTATATGGAAGCGGCGCTTTTACCCAGCCTGTCAATGTAAAATGTTTCGGATGTCGGACTGGGCGAACGCCTCACTTTATGTGTCAAACAAGTTTACCACAATATTTTACATGGAATTTCAAAAAATTGTACCAAAAATCTTAAGTATTACAGTCACGTAACTCGCCTAGTCCGATACCCGACACATGTATTTGAACCTTATGGCTTCACAACTAAACAACATAAAACACATCTAGAATTTGCTATCAAATCCAAAAAAGCAAAAATATTCAGTGTGTCCACGAATGTACTTTACTATGCCTGTATATTTTTTTATGTTTCATATTTTAAAAAATGATATTTTTCATAAAAATTTCTGTTTTGTCTGATGAAGTGCTAAAAGCTATAAAAATTAAAACATTACTTTCAAAAATAGGAAGAATGAAACGAGATATATCTTTGAAACTACCTAATCAGGAAGCATTTTTTTATATCTTTTTTGACATCCAACGAAGGCATATGCCTAAATACCAGAGTACCGTGGGTGTCGGGATATTAGATTTTTAACCTATCGTTCCCCCTGATCCGTCAACGTTGTCCAAGCACTGAAACATGCAATTATGCATTTCACAGCACCTTTTAGACAACGCGGTAGTGCCACCACGGTCGTTATTTTTAAATAACTACAACTTAAATATGTTCCCCGCTGGGAATCGAACCGGCGACCTCTGGCATTGAAGATCAAAGCTCTGTCCACTGCGCCACGGGGGAGACCAGCATTATATTTTTCCTCTATTGGCTAATAAAAATAAAACAAAGTAATATAAATGGAAATACAAAAATTTTCATTTACAAGATTTCCATCTAAATCCAAAAACTCTGTTTTCAAAGTGCATAAAAACAGCTTATTTCTAATTATTTACTTCAATTGCAGAATTTTTCTTCTGCTGGCTTAATTCCTATTGGCATTAAATGGTAATTTACTTATATTTTTAAGCGAAAATAAATTTAATTAAAATAAAAGCAATCGAACAAATCCTAATTGCTTACGTTTAAATAATACATAACAGCTTATGTTACCTGTTCTATTAAAGGAAAATGCAAAATAAAGTAAAATAATTAAAACAAAATAGGTTTTGGAATTTTGCACCTCTTAAAATAACAGACGTTTTTGGCCTCCTTATGGTTATCGTTATTAAAACATAACGATTACGGCAGCAGTTTTTAAACAGAGATTTTGCAGCCTCTTTTAAGAAATATATCTTGCGTCTGCGCTTTCGACACATAACCTTATTTTTGCCTGTGGTTCACCCATTTTAAAGTTAACGAAAAATCAGTATTTACTTTTATTCTTCATAAGATATAAATTCATATTTAAATATATGCAAACACTTCTGTTGATTTCGTTTTTAAAGTAGATGCAAACAATACAGTATAAGCAAAACACAAAAGTAAGGTTAGGTTTGGTAGTAGAATAAAAAGCAAGTGTGCCAGATTGTAACATCTAAATTAATTACTGATTTAGAATATCCGTAAAGAGTGCAAGTGCCGTTTTAATTTCTTAACACTATTTGATTTTTATTACTGCTATGGATTTTTCGCTAATTAGAGCCTAGGTATAAATGATATTTTAATTAATACGCATAAAATTTTAACCTTTTAAATAATTGATATTAAAATTTCTACAATCCGGCAACCACGCAGTTTAACAATAACGATAACGATAACGATAAGCTCTTCCAGTATTCATCCGTAACTAAAGAGTCCGGTATGGTTAATAACGATAACGGATCATGTTTGCGTTACTGCGCAGTCTCAGAATAACGTTAACCACAACGGAATTGCAAAATAAGGGTGCAAAATAGGCAATACGGATTTCGTCACAAGAGATCTACAGCAGATCTTCTTTCCTTCGTTTCACACAACTGGAACAAGTCTCTTGAGTTTCTAGGTGAGTCCCAGATCGTTGCTCTTGATATATCTAAAGCTTTCGACCAAGTCTGGCATGACGCACTTCTTAATAAACTTCCCTCCTACGGTCTTCCAACTAAACTCTGCTCTTGGCTCTCCAGTTATCTTTCTAATCGACGTATATCAGTCATTGTTGATGGCCACTCTTCAAGCTTTCACGAAATTAATGCTGGAGTGCCACAGGGTTCAGTACTAGCACCAACTTTGTTTCTTCTTCACATCAACGACCTTCTTTCTTCCACAACCAATCCCATTCATAGTTATGCTGACGATAGTACCCTTCACTCCACTTTTCAGGTTCCCAAACCAATCTCTCAACCCGACTTGGAAAGCAAACGCAGGGCGATGCAGATATCTCTTTCACAGGATCTCAATTTGATATTGGATTGGGGCGCCAAAAATCTCGTTCAATTTAATGCATCCAAAACACAATCATGTTCCTTGTCGCGAAAAAATCATCAAACACTCATCCTTTGCTTATGAGTGGCCAGGTTTTGCAGAGCGGGGACACATTTAACCTTGTGGGCGTCACATTTGAGAATAACCTTAACTGGCATAAACACATTGTATCTATAGCCACCGCTGCTTCAAAAAAGCTTGGATTTCTTTTCCGAGCCAAAAGTATTTTTCTCCTTCCAATTTATACACTTTGTATGTGTCCCAAATTCGACCCTCTCTGAATATTGTTCTCATGTCTGGAGAATGGCATCCCCTACAACCCTCAGCATTCTTGATGCCATTCAAAGAAGGGCTGTTCGTCTTATTAATGATCCTTTACTTACTCAAAGACTTCCTTCTCTTGCCCATCGTCGAGCTGTGGAGATCTATCGCTCCTCTATAGATACTTTTTCACGGCTTCTGTCCGGGACGAATTTTCCAGTTTAGGCCCTCCTCTTGCAGCTCCCAACTAGAGAAACCTTCGTGGTGCCACGCGTATGCATCCCTATACTGCAGTCCAATTGGACAGGCCCCGAACTTTCCATTTTCGTTCGTTCTTTTATCCCTAGAGTTTCTAGACTGTGGAACCTGCTGCTCAGCGGTGGTCTTTCCTCCCCTCCGAAATCTTCAAGTATTTAAGTCCCGTGCTAGCACAAACTTCCTCTTACTCCTGCTTAAGACACCCACGGTACGTTAGTATTTAGGCTTTCAGCCTTCGTGGATTGTCCAAAGTAATCTTAAAACTTTTAACTTAGTATTGATGTATTAAATACAATCCATGCAATCTTAAAACAATGATTAACAAAAGGATACTACTATCACACAAGTAGTATATCGAGTAGCCAACACTTTTTTACAATAATACTTTGTTTTGTTCATTATTGTTAAAAATTATTTTAAAAATTAATTAAACATTTAGTTTAATGTGCTTTTAAAGCGTATTTTTTTGTTTTTTTTTAATATATTGTGAACACCTTGTATAAGGGGTATGTAAGTTTTAATAATTTTTAATATTTATTTAATTATTTTGATAATGGAAAAACACATCTTAAAGTAAAGTAAAATTAGGTAATGAATACACTTATTTATGTCTACTAAAAACTCTTTTCTTTTAAAAAGAAACTAAAAGCTAGAAAACCACGTAGAAAACATTTGCACAAAGTGGCCAAACAAAAGCAAGGTTGCCTCATCTGTCAAATTGTTAAATCTTGTATTTCGGCCAAGCGGGAAATTTGAATTTATCACCTTCGGTCGAAATCGTCGAAATTAACCTAGCTAATTTTACCATCATTTTATTTTTATTCTCTCAAAAATACATAATAAACATTTTCTTTGACTTAATTTTTATTTGCATGGTTTGTTTTAATAAAATGTTAGGAAAATGCCATTTCCTTTAAATTATGTAAAAACATAAAATAATGTTGTTTAGCCGCCATTATAAATAACAGATCAAAAAATTGCTCAAATGTTAGTTAAATACCAATGTTAATAATATGGTTTGAAAAGTATGAATATGCGTTAAAGGTTTGCCTTCAAAAGTCCAATATTTATTTGCCTGCAACAAACAGGCATGTTTTTTTAATCAGGATTGGTATGCCGCCATTTTTGTACGCTTGCCGGCAATTCACCTGCATGTAAAATTTATTGGTTATTGAGTGTTTATTTAGGGTTAACTTTTTAATGCGCATTAGATGTTGGCATAATATTGCCACCAATTGACAATGCTTTACCATCAATGCTAATATAGTGTTTGCTGGGATGTTTTCCGCACCTTTAAGAAACACCCTGTATGTTGATCCCTAAGTTAAGTAATAAAAAATCTTTTAATAATAGGAAATATATTTTGCTTTGTTGCTGAAATAAAACTAAATAAAAACTACACAGGACATTAATATAGATAGGAAAAATAAAAAAGTTGTTTGTTAGAAGAAACAGAACAAAGGTTAAAAGGGAATTACTTTTTATTTCCCTTTTTCAGTACGTTTTATATATTTAATAACAAACGACATTCATAATAATATAAAAGAATTATTTTGCCAAAAAAGAAAAAAGAATTTAATTTAAAAGATGAGGTGTAATCTCTTTTTTTTTTGTCGAGGGATATTAAAATTAATTAATCTTTTTACTTATTTCTTATTTCTATTTTATTATTGTCTGGTTTGTTGCATGTCAACAAAAAATAATTATTACACCGGTCAACAAAAGAAATCGGTTGTCTGCAAAGTCGGTTTACTGACGATAATTAAACGTAACAACGTCATAAGAAAATAGCGGACCGATGATATTTATTTTATTGATGAAAGCTTACGAATATTCGCCAATATATCACTGAACATACAGGGTGTTCATTTGAAAACTTTCCACTCTCAAGTTGACCTTCGAAACGAGACAGATTTGAGAAAATCGCCGAAACACGTCAAGATATTTATTGAGGGGGAACGTTTTACAAAACATTGGACGGCGCCCCTTTAACCCCTTAACCACCAGGGCCACCACCCCCAAAATTCTTAAATGAGAAGGCGGGTCGAGTGATACATCATTTTAAAGCTCCTGACGAGTACTTTATAACCCTAGAATATGGAGTTAATATCTTCACCTATTACAAATGGCGAAGTACTTTAAAAATTACCTAAATACCTGATTTGGATGGTCATATTTCCAAGAAACTAATAAAGTTAGATGTACTTAATGTGGTTATATATATATATATATATATATATATATATATATATATATATATATATATACAAAATTTGTATGTATTTTCGACCGTACGATATAAATTATTGGGGAAATTTTTCGGGTTTGCGGTCTGTGGATTAATTAAAAGAAACTCCTTTTTCTTAAATACCTCTATATTTCGCCATTGCTCAATAGCTTCCTCAGGAGAAGTAAACTACAAACAATGACAAAGAAAAGGACACATTAAAAACAATATACATAATAAAGTTATAGTTAAAAAATTTAAAAAGACATTAAAAAGAATGCATAAATACTGACTAAAAAAATACAAAAATAAAAACTTTACTCACAGAAATAGAGTTATTCCACAATACTTAAAATCAACAACACGCTCAACATGGTAATGTAAATTAAAATAAAATATCTTGTAATATAAATATACATTCTTGAATGATAAAAACATTAAAAAACGTAAATACTTATCTTTTTTAAAACAAAATAAAAAACACATTTAACACATTATACTAACCAACTATATACAGTGTGGGACAGTTACATGCAATTCAAAATATAAGAATAAATATTACTAAGTTGACTAGTATCCGATTTGTAGTTGATAGAATGTTTGTTTCTTCCTAATGTGGCACATTTCAAGGAATAATCTACTCTTGTAGTTACTTTGGTTATCTAAAATCTTAACATTATCATAATCAAAATTACAATTCATCTTTTCCTAAATTATACTGGGTCTCACCAAAGATACACAAACCGAATATACCCTTCGACTCCATTGTGAGTTCAATTAACTTCTACAACTTACAATTTGTCAAAATTTTTAGCTAACGTGTTAAAAATGCTTTTGAAAATCTAACCGATTACAACATTAAGGATACTTTTTCTTTTGTAAATACCATTAATGGTTTTGTGTTACCAGAAAACTATGAGTTAATTTCATTGGACAGTCGTTTCATTGTTTACCAATCTTCCTTGTAATCTAGTTATTGATATTTTGAGAATAAAGTGGGATATTCTTAAAGATCATACGACGCTCTCAATGGACAATTTTTTGCGACTCGTAAATTTTATATTTAATAATACATATTTTAGTTTCAATAAAAATTCTACCGACAGATTTTTGGAACACCGATGGGAGCTCCAATAAGTCCTATTTTGGCTACAATTGTTCTGGATCATCTGTTGGATAATGTTATTCCTATGTTACCGTTTAATGTGGGTTTTATTTACAAATATGTTGATGATATAATTTGTGCAGTACCCTCCGATAGTATTCAAACTACGTTGGACACTTTTAATTCTTTTAGTGCTAGTTTGCAGTTCACTATCGAGACTGAAAATGAGCGCAGTGTACCTTTCTTAGACACAAAGTTAATAAGAACATCGAATAATAAAATCATTTTGGATTGGTACAGAAAGCCGACTGCCTCTAATAGATTTATAAACTATCACTCTAATCACCCTAAAAATCAAAAATATAATACTGTCATTGCAATGAAAAACAGGGTTACACACATCAGTGATGGTAGTTTTATCAAACATAATTTGAGAAACCTATTCGACATTTTCGTAAACAATGGCTATCCAAAACATATCTTAAAAAAACTAATTTATAATTCAAATTTTTATGATGGTCCAACAGAGGAGCCTTATGAAGAACAAATAAAATTTAAGAAACTTCCCTTCATAAACAACTTAACCCACTCAATTGTATCTCTCTTTAAGGACTTTAAACACATAAAAATTGCGAAGTACAATTTGTTAAAGAACGATAACCTTTTTTCTAAAGTTAAAGATAAAACTCCTCATTTGTACAGTACTAATGTTATTTATCAGATTTCTTGTTTGGAGTGTCAGGGCTGTTATATAGGGCAAACATCGCAGTGGCTCAAACAGCGAATTACACAGCACAAAAGTGATTGTCGCCTAGGCAAAAATACATCCGCTGCTGTCGATCACCATTTAAAAACTAATCATAATTTTGATTATGATAATGTTAAGATTTTAGATAACCAAAGTAACTACAAGAGTAGATTATTCCTTGAAATGTGCCACATTAGGAAAAACAAACATTCTATCAACTACAAATCGGATACTAGTCAACTTAGTAATATTTATTCTTATATTTTGAATTGCATGTAACTGTCCCACACTGTATATAGTTGGTTAGTATAATGTGTTAAATGTGTTTTTTATTTTGTTTTAAAAAAGATAAGTATTTACGTTTTTTAATGTTTTTATCATTCAAGAATGTATATTTATATTACAAGATATTTTATTTTAATTTACATTACCATGTTGAGCGTGTTGTTGATTTTAAGTATTGTGGAATAACTCTATTTCTGTGAGTAAAGTTTTTGTTTTTGTATTTTTTTAGTCAGTATTTATGCATTCTTTTTTAATGTCTTTTTAAATTTTTTTAACTATAACTTTATTATGTATATTGTTTTTAATGTGTCCTTTTCTTTGTCATTGTTTGTAGTTTACTTCTCCTGAGGAAGCTATTGAGCAATGGCGAAATATAGAGGTATTTAAGAAAAAGGAGTTTCTTTTAATTTATCCACAGTACGGAAAAAAGTGTCTGTATAATGTGCAATTAGTTTTCTCGTATCTATAATAACAACAAAGCTACAGGGCCTTTTCAAAAGTGAAAAAATCGAGAATCACCCTGTACCTCTGAAACGTTTCAGCAATAGCGATGATCTGTTTATACTATAAATGTTTTTCTTGAGGATGGGGTATCGGGGTTATTTAATATATCCTATGGTTCCCATAAGGGACGAACCAAAATGGGACACCCTGTACATTCCGTTCATTGGTAGAATAATAAAAAATCTTTTACATTAAAAAATGCTATTGGTGCTTAGTGGCTGCATGTCAAAATTTCATGAAAAATTCAAAGCAGTTTTAAAGATATAATAGAGGAAAACGATTTTTGTCTTAATCTTTGTCTTTTTATAAGATCAAGTTTTCTAAATTCCGCTAAGAAATGTCAAAATTATAGGAATATTAAAAAAAACTAAAAAATAAATTAACTAACGTTTAGGAACATACATAGATGTTTTTTAGCTACTTACATAACATCCTAATTATACTTCTATTACTTTGATTTTTCTTATTTTTTCTGTGAATGGACCCTTTCATTTTACTTTCCAGTTTGCCTTTGACGCTCCTTCCTGCAATTGTTATGCCCATATTTGTATACAGAACGGCTATAACCACCATGGGTACTATAAAGAATATAATACTGCTTAGCTCAGTAAGTGGTAGGTTTTCTGGTTGTGAAACCATGGCACACATTGCTGATTCCTAAAAAGAAAATCTTTGTAGAATGCCCATGAAAACAAAAGAAGTTTGTGTCGCTATGGAAACAGCTAATTCTTCAATAACATTTAATGTAGAAACCAGCGTCCTTTAAATCAAAAAGGTGGAATATTTTAATACGGTAAACGATTTTAAACTTTTAAAAACTAATTTTAAACTTGATCGTGTTTTTGTGTTAACATTTTTCCGTGAATATCATCCCCTGGACTTTGGACAATGTTTTGTGCGGTGTATAAACAAACTAAACTAGCTACGACCAAAGTCGGTCTATGTAAGGTCACGACATTCGGCCATATTGCTTTGACGTGTTATGACGTCACATCTCCCTTTTTCGGCCATGTTGTTCAGTGCCGGAGATATACAGTTTATTGTATTAGTAGACCAACCGTTTACACAACAGTTTTTAATTATTATTAAGTTGTAAATTCTTTTACTTTAAATAAAAACATTTGGAATTACATCTTTCAACAAATATCACTTTCAAAACAATGCAAAATGAAATGCGCAAATTCTAGACGCCACTGGATTGATCATCAGCTTTGATTTTACCCAGTCTTGCCAACTTTTCTACGTGGAGTGCCCTTCCTTGCGTCCCTGACCTCGAACCGCCTAAAAGTTGAGGATATGTCGCAACCTTATAAATATAAACTAACCTTGGCTACGACTAGGTTTAAGGAATTTAAGAAGAAACCATTTAATTGTAATAAGCGGTAGGTAAAAATAAATGTTTAATATAGGTATTTTAATAATTTTATTAGGTAATTTTCTAGAAAGTTGCGGCTCCAATTTCGATAAAATTTAGTATACGGCGATTTTTTAGGGCGCTGATCACGAATCTAATCTCAAGATATTCATCATCAAACTTAAAATTTAAACTAATCCTATTTTTACTATATTCTCCCTCTTTTTGCCCACAATTCTTGATTTAAAGCTAAAGTGGCCAACAATATTTGATTTTAACCCTTTAAAACCCCGTTTTTACGTATTTTACATTTTGTTTTGCATTAAATTGCATATCTTTACTTGAATCATTTCAATCCCAGCGTGCCATGAAGCCCTATGTGTATGTATAGTTGCGGCATTAGAGAAATATTGCACAGTGCAATAAGGCCAGGCACTAATAATACGGGCCTTATTTTGACATCTGAGCTTGGCAGATGTTTGGTGGCATAAGGATCTCTCTTAATAAGGATTGTCTCTGGCTTTATTTATAGCCGGTTTTGAGGTCTTGCCTTATTTTGGTCTTATTTTAACTTCGGAACTGTTCGTATAACCGGAACGGCTGTCGACCACAAACACAAAACAAGTTTTTAGAAGTAAAAATACTCAAAACCTTGCTTTTACACATGTATTTTGTTAATTGTGTAAAACAAAACTCTACTACACAGAAAAAAATAAAATTCTCTCCCTCCTTTTTTCAGGTTAATGATATACTGTCAACATGATTTGCAATAACTCTTGAATTATGGATTCAGGTGCACTACTTGAATAAGTCTCCGAAGTTAAAATAAGGCCAAAATAAGGCACGACCTAAAAACCGACATAAGTAAAGCCAGGC
>JACEGR010009650.1:0-24828 GCA_014170235.1 Listronotus bonariensis
CATCCTCCAAACCATCCAACCCATCACAAAAAATCTAATAAGTCTCCTCTCTCCATCTCTGTCTCTCACTCATCCTGTGGGGTGGTGGTGGGGGTGGGTGTGTGTAAGATTTTCTTCTCTTCTTCTTTGCTTTTTACTAGTTGGGTATTCATAAGTTCATAACATAGCCGGAGGCCTGTTCTCAAGATACGGATGTAAATGTGATTTTTTTTACCTGAATAGTTCTTGGGATGTTCTGCCTTGCTTGATTTGGCAATAGCTTATATTAAGAAGTACTTATCACAACTTACCATAATGTTCAGTATGTGTTCCTCAGCACAATAGAGCATCGTTCCTGAACAAAATACGGTACGTTATTGACCGTAATTATGTACCCTTGTCTTCTTAAATAAGCAATAAAATGCAGTTTCTTTAAGCCTTCATCAGTTTTTTTGCAGTAGTACTGGTACTTAATATTTGATTTTTATCGTTGTAACCCAATTTTCTTATTTATTTACCCGTTCTTTTCCATGTGTCTGCAAAGCTTTCACTTCTTCGCCTGGTTGCTCAAAACGCTTGCAAACGCTTTTTTATCTTTGAACGTTCGACTTATAGGCACCCAAAATTTTCTAAACATTGTGTGTTATTAGTTTAGTTCATAAGCTTCGCGAAATGCGATTTGCGACCAGAAGCTTAGCTTGGATTGGTCAATTTGTAACGACTTCGAATGTTTCGTTACAAATTGACCAATCAGGAACACGATTCGCAATTCGCAAATCGCATTTCGCAAGCTTATGAACCAGCTTTAGGTGAGTCAGAGGCAGAACTGCCAGTTTGCAAAAGCTGCAGTTCTCTATCAGTGTAGCAATAGAAGTCATGCTTGCCAGGTCAGAGGTTAAGTGAATTTGTCTCTAGTCACTAAAGCGACCATATATGTTACTTTCTGGGCTACTCACATTTCAGTGGCCGCAGGCCCTCTCGGCACAAATATTTGGGTGGCTCAATGAACCAAGAGAAACTGTCATTTCTGTTATTTAATAAAATATGACAAAAAGTCTTGAGTTAAAGGTTTCTTCAGAGGTATCTATACTTGATGTGGGGCAGAGGCCTGGGTCCTTTAAGGTCTGGCACTCAGTAATAACTTTTTTGGAGACGCTCTATATATCCAAATATTTCAAGGAATTACAGTTTGAAACCCTGCAACTTTATTTAAGATTTTTTGTCATATCTTGTTAAATAACAGATAGTTTACTTCTAGACCATTGGGTCACTCCAAATGTTGCCAGCGGGATCAAACATTAAACTGTTTTGTTACTGACAAATATCTCTCTGGGACTATGAACTTTTTCATGCTTTTCTAAATGTACTTTCTTAACAACATTTTGTAACATTCGTATTGTGGCAGAGTGCGGCGTGGAAATTTAAAACATGTTTCTCAGGTAAACATAATACGTTCGTTTTTGATATTCAAGAAAGCCGTACATTATAATACGAGAAGTACTGAAATTAATAAATTCCTGACGTTTTGCCATAAGCGAGACAGCGTACTCTCTACCAGCCACAAAAACATGGTAGTATGATTGATCAGTGGCGGGACTTAGCGGCAATTTTGGAAATAACTGACTCACTGAAATATCATTGCCGATAGCACCAGAGCGAGCGGCTTTCGTTTTCCCGTAGCCACGAAGTCTTTGGCTGTGCCGTTGTACATTACTTCTTTGTGCGGGCCTGAAAGTAATCGTAATGGTACTGGTCGGGTACAGGCGGAAGACCGCAGGTGTGGCCGCTGTTCAAATTTTTGAGTAACAATTCCACTATGGCTGTTCCTGTGGTCTTATCTTGTGTAATACAGCCACTCAGGCTTTAATAATGCAGTGCTTTTTACTGTGTGCCTATAGCTGTACACCACTGCAAAATTAAAATACTAAATTTATATTTTTTTCAGCACGTTAATTAAAGCGCATCGGTACAATTTTAAATGTATTATTTTATCTAGTTGAAGTAGGGGATTGCCATTGTTATCTACATAATGAAACTCGCTGTCAGGCGGAGAAAAGAAAATGACTTTCGTTGTTATCAGGTTTATATTCCGTCGGCCTGTCAGCTCATGTGTTTCTGGGAACGCTTATCGTCTAGCAACAATATATGGGTAAACATACCAGTTCCCATGCCCTTATTTTTTTGCCCATCAGCCACCAGCCCGTCAAAATAAAAAGCTATGATGCAAATAAATTTTGGCGTTAGGTAAAGTGTTCCCGGCGGCAGTTCTGTGCGCATACTTTTAAAATTTGTAAATTCCGCAAAGCCGACGGTGTCAAATATCAACCGATTCTTCAAAATAAATGCACATAGTGAAAAAACAAAAATAAAATTGACATAATTTGCTGGAGTAGACTCGTTGTTTAGACGGTTTGAATCACCTCTGTATACAGCGAAAAAATATCTTTTGGTTAGAAACCCCTGTTTTGCTGTAACACTCAAACTATTAAACATCTTAAATCAAGTTGATAATAGCAGACATAGAAAGACCTCATGCATGCCTCCTGTCTCCTGGGAAGGTTCTTAA
This sequence comes from Listronotus bonariensis, assembly GCA_014170235.1. Taxonomy (NCBI): domain Eukaryota; kingdom Metazoa; phylum Arthropoda; class Insecta; order Coleoptera; family Curculionidae; genus Listronotus; species Listronotus bonariensis. Next base: position 2,546 of record JACEGR010009650.1, read on the forward strand.
CACTTCGCCTCTAGCCAAATAGATTGCCGAGATTTCCGCTCACCTCCCAACATAGCGAGCGCCCATCAATAGGCATACTCATTATAGAAGGGTCAGACGGCCGCCATAGCTGGCGTCATTTTTCAGTCATAAGATGTTTTTTGTAGTCATGTTATACAAATAATAGCGGACAAATATTGCTGACGGAGCAGGGCTCATAGATATTAGAACAATGGTTACAACACTTTTTATTTCTTATACCATTAAACTGTAACTTAAACTTAAGGCATTGTCTCGTTGTCCGCGAATCCAGAACAAAAAGGTTAGTTCTGCTTAGTTAGGACCCAACCAGACCAGCAAAGACAAATAAAAAGAAGAAAACAGCTACCTTAAGTTTAAGAAGTTGCAATTTAATAGTATAAGAATAAAAAAGTGTTGTAACCGTTGTTCTAATATATCTATAAGCTAAATTTCTCCGGCAATAATGTTTATCCGCTTATTCTATTTAATAACATGACTGAAAAGGTATCTTATGACTTCAAAAAATGGCCGCCAATATGGCGGCTAGGTCGTAACCCTTCTATAATAAATTATCTCTGCTCTTACCTATTGATGGACGCTGTATACATGTTGGAATTCCAATTGCTTCTCTTCTTACAAAATCCTCGGCGATCTGTTTGGTAAAAGTGTAAGTGTTAGGGCAGCTTCCCAGGAGACTAGAATTTTATGCATGTTTAAAAAAGTGTATTTTTTCTATGTCACCCATATTATCAACTTAGGTTTTTAAAGATGTTTAATTAAAATTTAAAGTGTATACAGCTTAAAACTGGGAGTTTTCCTAGTTAACCAAAAAAAGATATTTTTTTCGCTGTATACAGGGTGATTCAAAACCGATCACAAAACTTAACGGAGTGGATTCTACTTGACAAATTAAGGGTAGAGCTTCATATAAGTATCAATTTTTATTTTGGTTTTTTCGCCATATTGCATTTATTTTTTAACCAATCCAGTTGATATTTGACACACAAATCGAGCTTTGCAGATTCTAAAATTTTAAGACAAAAGTACTTTTTTAAATACCGCCAGAGGGCACTTTACCTAACACTTAAAAATTTATTTACATCATAGCTTTTTTATTTTGACAGATATAAAGCTGGGGGCGCCATTTGATAGACAATTAAAAACTTAAAAATAAGGGTATGGGTTTGGGTATGTTACCCATATGAACATTTCTCTTAAAACAGAACGATAAAAGAATCAATTTGATTTATAAACACATACAGGCTGGTTAAGCAAATAGGTATTGGGATATCGGCCAGTAAAGCAACAACAAAGGATTTATGTGACTAATCGAATCAGAAATGTTTACATGTGGGTGTTCAAGTTAGACTGTTTCTTTTTCTCACATTGCCCATGTGTTAAGTTATTTAGCGGAACCGGTATGTAAGATGTAAGTAAGCAATCCCTGTATATAGATAAAATAATACATTTTAAAATTGTACCATTAAAACTGTTAACATTTGCTAAAGAAAAAAATATAAATTTAGTATTTTTAGTTTTTGCAGTGGTTATTTGTATAGGTACACTTTTGTTCGGCAGAAGTAAAAACCTTGCATTATTAAAGCCCATCCATGAAAGTAATATATTATTTTACAAGATAAAAAAGTTACAAGTTGTATAGCGTGGAATTATCAGTTACTCAAAAATTTGAACTACCTGAAAAAAACTCACCAGCCGCACCTGCAGTCGACACCTTTTAGATAACGCGGTAGTGCCGTTACGAACGTTACTTTTAAAAAATTACTACCTAAAAATGTCTCCCTGGATAAGAATCGAACCCGGGCCCTCTGGCTTACAAATAAAAGACTCTGTTCACTAAGCTACAGTAGGGAAAACAAAAAAATACTCACTCTGGGGTTAACTTATCAACAATGTCTTCAGGAAATAAGTCAGTTATTTCCAAAACCCTTCGAGGGTCCACCACTGGTGGATAAAATATTTCTTTTATTGTTTTGTGAAAACAATTAGAGTACGCTGTGCTCATATGGGCTAAAACGTCAAGATTTTTACACTCTTTGGCCAATTTTATTACTTCTCGTGTCCCGTTTATATTAATTTTTACGGCTTTCTTGAGATGTTCGTCAAAACGGACAGTAGCGGCAACATGGTATATTATGTTTACCTGAAACATGTTTTTTAAAATTTCCACATATATACAATACAGGGTGTTACAAAATGTTGTTAAGAAAATTTGAGGGCAGGTTCTACATTAGAAAACATGAAAAAAGTTCATAGTCCCAAGAGAAGATATTTTGTCAGTAGCCAGACAGTTTTAACTGTTCTAATCCCTTGGCAAACATTTTGGAGTGACCCAATGGTCTAAGAAAGTAAAATATTTCTGTTATTTAACAAGATATGACAAAAAATCTTAAATAAGAGTTGCAGGGTTTCCAAATAGGCAATTCCTTGAAATATTTGGATATATATAGAGCGTCTCAAAAAAGTTATTGCTGTGAGGTTAGTTTTTTAAAAGTTGTTTTTTGGGACACTCTGTATACTTACATCAAAATATAGACATGCCTCTGAAAAGCCTTTAACTCCTATTTAAGACTTTTTGTCATATTTTGTTAAATAACAGAAATATTGGACTCTCTTGGTTCATTGGGCCACCCCAAAATGTTTGTGTGCCAAGGAGGTGGACCTCTAAATACTGTCTGGCCACTAAGAAAATATCTTTAGTAGGTACCCAAGTAACATATATGAAATTCAGCTTTTACAAAATGACTAGAAGTTAAGTTTGAATTCACTAACCTCTGGTACCTGAAACCTGGCAAAGCCACTATGACTCAAACTTCCTAGTCTACCATTGCTTCTACCTATGTCGGGAGCTTGCAATGACAAACTTTTAGCTTTTACAAAATAACGAAGTTCTGCCGCGCACAGGCTCTTACCCTAAAGCCTAGTTCATAAGCTTGCGAAATGCGATTTGCGAATTGCGAATCGTGTTCTGATTGGTCAATTTATAACGAAACATTCGAAAGTCGTTACAAATTGACCAATCAAAACAAGTTTCGCAATTCGCAAATCGCATTTCGCAAGCTTATGAACTAAGCTTAATAACACACAATGTTTAGAAAATTTTGGGTACCCTATAGGTCCGAACGTTCAAGACTAAAAAAGCGTTTACAAAACGTTTTTTATAAACGGGGCGCCAAGGCGAAAGTGAAGCTTTGCAATTTTATGGAAAAAACAGGTAAAATAAATAGAAAAATTGGGTTTTAAGCGGTAAAAATCAAATATTAAGTACCAAGTACCAAACTAAACAAGATACAAAAATATTAAGAGGCTTAAAAGCTGCATTTTTATTTACTTAATTTAAAGAAAGACAAAAATTTAACACATAATTATACAGTCAATAGCGTACCGTTATTTTGTTAGGAACGGTCTTTCTATTGTCTTTTGAGACGCCACTGGACTTATTATTAGTAATTAAGTTGTGATAAATTACTTTCTTAATGCCATAAATAATTGCCAAATCAAAACAAAGTTGGTCAAAGGATATTTCAGATTTAAAAAAATCACATTTTTACATCCCGTATCTTGAGAACAAGAAATTTCCGGCCCCATGATTATATGAACTTTTTTATATTTTAACTAGTAAAAGCCCTTAAATTTTCTTAACAACATTCTTTAACACCCTTATCATATTTATATGTTACCTTCTCTGTCAACATTTTTCTAGATTCTTCCGAGAGACCTAACCCATCTTGTTCGAAGTCACCACTGATGCCATAAATTTTGTCTCTAAAGTTTGGGTAAATATATGATAACTTTATAAAAACCTAAAAATTAAAAATTTTGTATGCGTCTAATATAGGACGAAAAAACGCTTTCTTCAATGATGTGTTTCATAATACGTTTCTAAATTTTTTATTTACATAGCTCAGATGCAAATAAAAGGGTATAAAAATTGTTTTATGTATACAGGGGATCTAGAAACCCTACCGACCATCTTTAAGAGATGATTCTTTTAAAAAGTAAGAAAAACAACTTTATATGAATACAGGGTGTCCGGAAAGATGAGGTCATAAATAATAGGGGTGATAGAGTGAGCCAAAATATTGTTAGTATTTCATATAAAAAAGTTTTAACAACCTTCAAAGTAAGAATAAAAAAACTTTTTTTAATTAAATATAATATAATATCACTATTTTTAATAATTTTACCATATTTTATTTTTTTTTAAATTCATTTTTTATTATACTTATATACAAAATGCTGATATGTTTTTTATGTTTAAATGCAATTTTATGAAAAACGGTCAGAGCAAAATGTCAAACTGGTTACCTGTGTCAAAAATGCATACATAAAATAAATACCGCTTCATCCCGTAAAATCCTGACTTACTGAACAGCCATTCACCCATGGAAAAAAGCAATATTATAAGGTTATTCAGTTGCTTAAATATCACTGGTACTGTGGCGACACAGCGACATTCAAAGTTATAATTAAAATAGGTTTTTTAAAATCTAAATTTGAAGTTTTATAATTTTTCCCTAACGAAGCGAGATAGAACTTTTTTTATATGAAGTACTAACATTATTTTTGGCTCACTCTATTACACCTATCATTTATGACCTCACCTTTTCAGACACCCTGTATCTATCCTAAAGGCCCTATAAACAACGAGAATACAAAAATTATTTTAATATTTATGTTAAATCCGTCACGGACGACACTGGTGAAAATGTAATTTTTTACGCATCAAAAAAAAAAAAAAATTCATTCCTTTGATGCATAGGAAATGCCCCTAGTTTTTGAAAAAATCCTTTAATGTAAAGTTATTAAAAAAACTGTTTTTGTTATCACATTGTGGTACCAAAAGTTTTTTTTAGTCTTATCAAAGGCAATTATAGTTTCACCAAAGAATACCAATCCATAGAACCCCACAAGTGAGATTTCAGCGTACCCTAAAAATTTTTAGTACCTACCCTGACCAACAGATGGCGAAAGTAGTACGATGTCGCTTTGCTAATAGGATTACCATCAGAAATTGATAGCAGTCGCTGACGAGCAGTCGGCCCGATCAGTTAGAGTGAGGATATACGCAAAATTTAATAAAAATAAAATCCCCGATAAATGGACCCAGTATCCATAAGATTATTAAATTTATGATTTCAGAATAGGATATATCGATGCGTTTTTACAAAACATCGTAAGCGACATTCGCCAATTTTACGGGAAACGTTTTTTCTTCCCATCGCGTTATTTTTAAAGAAAAACCGAGATCTGAATGTTTTTATTTTAGATTTCTTCTTAATTTGAATTACAAAACAAACATATTTAACATTTAATGTCAAAATTTTCAGAATCTCCTAAAAAAAAAGCTAAAAATTTTAAAATTCTAAACCTAAATAATAGTTAATTTTTACATTTTTTATTTTTATTCAATTTATCTTGACAACGGTGGCAGACTTGCCACCAAAACGTCGATTTTTAGTTCTCTATTTACTTGCTTTATTTTTTTTGTTTTTTGGTACTTTTAATTTATTTTTTGGCGTGTACCCAAATAACTACCATTAATTAAATGAACCGCCGAACCAATATAGAACATATCTTCATCTGAAATAAAGGCGTGCACTAATGTATGTACAAAAAATTACCAACTTTGTTTTCAAAATAACTCAATGAAAAAAAAAAACGTTTCCCGTAAAACTGACGAATGTCGCTTACGATGTTTTGTCAAAAACCCATCGATATATCCTATTCTGAAATCATAAATTTAATAATCTTATGGATACTACCATTTATCGGGGATTTTATTTTTATTAAATTTTGCGTATATCCTCACTCTAACTGATCGGGCCGACTGCTCGTCAGCGACTGCTATCAATTTCTGATGGTAATCGTATTAGCAAAGCGACATCGTACTACTTTCGCCATCTGTTGGTCAGGGTAGGTACTAAAAATTTTTAGGGTACGCTGAAATCTCACTTGTGGGGTTCTATGGATTGGTATTCTTTGGTTTCACTATAATTGCCTTTGGTCTTATTGAAGATTCGCCCCTTAAAGATTTTTGGTGGGTTACTGGATACCCATGTAGTATATATTTACCCAGCCATTCAAATATTCTTTTATTCTCTCTTCAGGGCTCTTTCCTTTTTGCTTCTAACAATTACGTAAATTCTTTCTATGTCTTTGCAACATCTAAGTAATTTTTCAACTAATAATTTACCTAAAAATATAATGACATAAATAAAACAATTAAAAATCAAGTCCTTGTGACACAGTATACTAGGTAGGTAAAAAATTCGACTATTTTTTTTCTTCTGACACTAAAATATTGGTTCCTAGGCACCTTCAAAGAATGCTTTGCAGCGAAGCTATTTATTTTAATAGTAAGATCCGCCTTATTAAAGTTTTGCATATTTTTCGCAGTCCTATACAAAAAATGCATATCTCACCATTCTTTACTTATACAACAAAACTCTAAAAAGTGTTTTGTAGAAAATTGAACACTCTACAAAAAAGCTTTTCCAAAACTATTTTCATACATCTAACCCATAGATAACCCACATTTAGATCCGCAGTGGCAAGAAGCATTTTTTTTATTTTTTACGACCTCGCGCAGTGGGTGGACGAACATGCGCACTTAAAAGCCGTGGAAAAATACAAACACCGGTACCCATACCCTTCGTTCGCGGTCTGACCGTACCGTAACGCTCACTAGCTACCGTACTCTCGAACAGACGGCATCCTGGCCGTCAACAAATTATTTTTTATAATGCGAATAGGTTGTTTGGGTACGGGTGCGTTTACTTCACCCTCAACTGGCTTGCGCACAAACCGGTTTTGCCCCCATGAAATGTAACTTTTGTTTCGCGCAGGTTATAACATTAGCAATCCATCGAGATCAGTGAACTAACCATTAAGAAGATATTTAAGGTAAAAAATTGAAGAATTCCAAGGTCTATTCTACAAAGAGGTTTCTTATACTTTGTAAGTAAGTTAGATAATTAAAAATATATATATTTCTTTTAAAATTCTTTAATTTTTGACTTTGAACATCCTTAAAAAGGTAAAATTTATTAAAAAAGAATAAGAGATTTTTTTTTATAGATCAATTGTTAATAGAAATAGTTAGAAACTCAATTGTCAATAATTGCCTTTTAATACATTACAGAATTTAAAACAAAAAAGATATATTTTTTTAAAATTATTTTATCTCTGACATTAAATATCTTTTTAAACGGTTAGAGTTATTAAAAAGTACATGAGACCTTTTTTGTAGAGCGTTGAATCTTCCATTTTTTATAGTTTTGTTGTTTAATTAACGAATGATTCGATATTATTATTTTTGTATTGGACTAAAAAAATATAAAAAATTGTAATGAGGGGAATCTTCCTACAAAATTAAGAGCTCATAATTGTCGAGAATTTTTTGAGGTGCCTAGAAACCAATGTTTCAGTGTCAAAAGTCAAAATAAAAATAGGCGATGTTTTTTTACCCACTCTATAGTGTCTAATAATTTTATAATTCAGATACACAGAAAACCACAGATTCTTTATGAAACACAGGGTGTCTCTAAAATGTCTGTACAAATTGCTACCATAGACTCTTGGCTCAAAATACAACGATCTAACTCAATTTATCTTAGTCGAAAAGTTGATCGTTTGCGAGATACAGATGTCAAGATTTTTATAAAATTTTTGTTATTTTTAAATATTTAATCATACTGCTGTTTTTTTACAAAACTTTAGTATAAGAAGATTTTTTAAAGTAAAGAATCAAAAGCTACTCATATTTTTATAGCTAAATGTGGAAGGATCCACTTGAAGTGCTTTGCTTTGTTCAAAATGTCAGCTACTTTTTTACCCAGGTATATTAAAACTTAAGTTGATAATTTTTATTCTCCCATATTATTTGCACAAAAAACATATACTTGATAAAAATCGCTACGAGAAACCGATCCTGAGATATTTTAGATTAAACGTTTTATTTCACATAAAAAAATCCTTCGCATTTCTTTACGTTCTATTTAGACCATCCAGGTTTTTATAAAAGGCCTGTACAAATAGTTACTATAATTTCTTACGCGTATATCAGATTTGACCCATACCTACATTTAAAAGCTGTTAATTTGGCTTATCATGTATTATCAAAGAATACCAATCCATAGAACCCCACAAGTGAGATTTCAGCGTATCCTAAAAATGTTTAGTACCTACCCGACCAACACATGGCGAAAGTAGTACGATGTCGCTTTGCTAATAGGATTACCATCAGAAATTGATAGCAGTCCCTGACGAGCAGTCGGCCCGATCAGTTAGAGTGAGGATATACGCAAAATTTAATAAAAATACAATCCCCGATAAATGGTAGTATCCATAAGATTATTAAATTTATGATTTCAGAATAGGATATATCGATGCGTTTTTACAAAACATCGTAAGCGACATTCGCCAATTTTACGGGAAACGTTTTTTCTTCCCATCGTGTTATTTTTAAAGAAAAACCGAGATCTGAATGTTTTTATTTTAGATTTCTTCTTAATTTGAATTACAAAACAAACATATTTAACATTTAATGTCAAAATTTTCAGAATCTCCTGAAAAAAATGCTAAAAATTTTAAAATTCTAAACCTAAATAATAGTTAATTTTTACATTTTTATTTTTATTCAATTTATCTTGACAACGGTGGCAGACTTGCCACCAAAACGTCGATTTTAGTTCTCTATTTACTTGCTTTATTTTTTTGTGTTTTTTGGTACTTTTAATTTATTTTTTGGCGTGTACCCAAATAACTACCATTAATTAAATGAACCGCCGAACCAATATAGAACATATCTTCATCTGAAATAAAGGCGTGCACTAATGTATGTACAAAAAATTACCAACTTTTTTTTCAAAATAACTCAATGAAAAAAAACGTTTTCCGTAAAACTGACGAATGTCGCTTACGATGTTTTGTCAAAAACCCATCGATATATCCTATTCTGAAATCATAAATTTAATAATCTTATGGATACTACCATTTATCGGGGATTTTATTTTTTATTAAATTTTGCGTATATCATCACTCTAACTGATCGGGCCGACTGCTCGTCAGCGACTGCTATCAATTTCTGATGGTAATCGTATTAGCAAAGCGACATTGTACTACTTTCGCCATCTGTTGGTCAGGATAGGTACTAAATTTTTAGGTACGCTGAAATCTCACTTGTGGGGTTCTATGGATTGGTATTCTTTGGTATTATAAACCCATGAAGTCAATTTTAAATGGGACCAAGTAAATTAGCTCGATTCCGTTATAAAGGGAGATTTCAAAATATTTGTTGTCTTACCCAAAAAGCCTGTGCCTCCCGTTACTAAAACGGATTTTCCTCTTAAAAATTGGACTACATCACTTCCACTTTCATCCACTTTAATATCATCCATGTTGTCTCTAAGATGCAAAATGTATTGAGTAATCAAGGTCTTCCCTTTTATAATGACCATTTTTAATTTTTTCCAAATTTGGTGGTAATTTTTTCGAAAAACTGTTGTAAAGCAGATTCGTCCTGCATTGTAGGTTAGTTTTCTCAAACTGTAATAATAAATTAATATTGGATATGGTAATACGTAACCGGCATATTTAACCTTATTCTTATCTCCAATTGTCCCTAAAATACAGGGTGTTGTCTGATTGATTTTTAGTTCGTTGTTTTCTATTACTTCCCTGTTTAGCCGGAAATACCCTTGGCTTTTTTATTTGAAATGAGACACCCGGTATATCTTTGACTTTTTAAAAATTTGAATAGAAAATTCCACACCACTGTTTTTTGACCAATCAAATGTAGTTTTGGTTGCATTACCATGACAACACAAGTATTTATCGGAAATTTTTTTCTCCTGTCTGGGGTGACTCTGGAGCGAATTATAGTGAAATTTTTTTGACATAATCATTGAATTTGTTTTAACGTCATGTCTGTCATTCACATTACATAATTAAAGAAAATGTTATTTTGTACCAGTTGTAGTATTTCTAGACATAACATAATATAAAATAATATTAGGTTTTAAGACCCTGAATGACAATTTTTATACAATACAAAATAATATCATAAGATTGAAGTACTAAACATAAGTGAAGAGCAAACGAAAGCAAGGTATGAGTCTAAAAAAATTAAACTAAACTATTTTTACAAACTGTAGTAATATAAGATATATATAATATAAAAGAATAAATAATGATAAGCTCTAAAATTACATATATTTGCAACTACAATTGGTAAAATAGAAAATATTTATTTTATAGTAAAATTTTAAAGCTCGTGTCAAAGTTAAAAATATTAATTTAAAAGAATATTATTAACACAAACTAGGTGTGAAATTTCCTTACCGAATACCACACGTGTTTAAATTCTTCCGGGCGCGCGCCCCCTGTGAGTCCTATACAGAACACATGATAGTGGCCAGTTTGATCATAAAACTCATATGATTTGATTTTGAAAAGTAGGCCTTGGAAATTTTTGATGTTTTTTTCTTTATCTTTGGACAAACCACGAAGGCTAAAAGCCTAAATAATAACGTATCGTGGGTGTCTTAAGCGAAGTAAGAGGGAGTTTGGGACTTAAATACTTTAATATTTGGGGGACAGGAAAGACCTCCGCGGGCAACAGGTTCCACATTCTAGAAAAAAGAAACTTTAGGGATAAAAGAACGAACAAAGTGGGAAGTTCGGGGCCTGTCCAGTTGAACCGTATAGGGATGCATACGCGGCACCACGAGTTTCTTTGGTGGGAACCGCGAGTGGACGAACTATTTTGGACAATTCTTCAGAGCTTAAGCCATGGAAGTACCTATAAAAAAGCGATAAATCTCCCACAGCCCGACGATGGGCAAGAGGCGGAAGCCTTTCTGTAAGTGAGGGCTCATTAATAAGACGAATAACTCTTCTTCGGATGGAATTACGAATGCTTAGGGTTATGGGTTACGCCATGCCCCAGATATGAAAACAATATTCCAAGGGAGGTCGGATTTGGGACACATATAAAGTGTATAAATTAGAAGGGGAAAAATACTTTTGGCTCGAAAGAGAAATCCAAGCTTTTTGAAGTTGCCGTGGCTATAGATACAATGGGTTTATGCCAGTTAAGGTTACTTTTAAATGTGACGCCCACAAGATTGAAGGTGTCTTTGCTCTGTAAAACTTGGCCGCTCATAAGTAGAGGATGAGTATTTGATGACTCTTTTCGCGATAAGAAACATGATTGTGTTTTGGATGCATTAAAATGGACGAGATTTTTGGCGCCCCAATCCAATATTAAATTAAGATCCTGCGAAAGAGATATCTTCATCGCTCTGCGTTTGTTGTCCAAATCAGGTTTAGTGATGGGTTTAGGAACCTGAAAATTGGAGTGAAGGGTACTATCGTCGGCGAAACTATGAATGGAATTAGTTGTGGACGAGAGAAGGTCGTTGATGTGAATAACAAACAATGTTGGTGCCAGAACTGAGCCCTGAGGCACTCTAGCATTTACTTGGTGAAAGCTTGAAGAATGGCCGTCCACAATAACTGATATACGTCGATCAGAGTGGCTTTCCAGTGACGCAAGTAGATCGCTCTCGAGTAGCTCAGGAGCATTTCGTTCTACTTTATGGCGTTCAAGTGACGGAAAGTGTTATGCACCTGAGCTACTCCGTTTTTCTTTCCCCTTGCCCCTCATGCACCAACCCCTTTTTTGGTTTTTGTGCTTCAAACGTGTTTTTTTTATGGTTAAGGATTAATTTTTTAAAATTATTTATTTAAAATTAAATTAGATATTAAAAGAGATTATTATTATAAAGCCAAGAAAGGTTAAAAATAACGAAATTTTAAAATGTCCTTAAGTATCTCTCTTTCCTTGTCTAAGGATGCGTTCCAGTGACTAACTTTTTAGAGCAGTTCAAGAGCTTCAAGCCCTGGAGCGTGATGCACAAAAATTTTCGTCACTGGAAAGCAACCCAGATAGATAACTAGAGAGCCAATTCCTAGTTAAGTTGAAAGATCATAGGAGGGAAGTTTATTAAGAAGTGCGGCATGCCAGACCTGGTCAAAAGCTTTAGATATATCAAGAGCAACGATCTGGGACTCACCTAGAAACTCAAGAGACTTATTCCAGCAGTGTGATTCGAAGGAAAGAAGATCTGTAGATCTTTTGTGGCGAAATTGCCTGTCATGCAAAAATTTTGTGTTCTTCTAAATACTTAAGAATTTGTGAATTAATGGATTTTTACATTACTTTACAAAGAACTAAGAGAATTAAAATTGGTCTATATTTAGATGGAAGAGATTTAGATCCTTTCTTGGGAATAGGTTGAACACGTGCAGCTTTCCAGCTCCCCAGAAAGATACCTGGGCTCCGATTCTGTAACTAACAAAGGGAAAGAGAAAAAGATTTATATGTCCACAGTGTCACTTTAAACCAATTGTAACTCGTCTTTCTGACTGTAGTGACAGATAAATCACTTTCTCTTTCCTTATTATTTTATAGAATCTTGGCTCTGTGTCGTAAGAAATTCGAAAGAGCCGAGTTAAGATTGGTGCAAGTTCTGGAGTACATTTTTAAAGCGACTGCTGTTATGCCGGCAAGCCCAGACAATTTCTTGGTGTTAAGAGAAGAGAGGATACGCTTAATGTGTTTTACTTTAAAAATAATATCGGACATTTTATGAGGAACTGGGGTAATAGCTGGAATTGGATGGTTTACGGGAGGGTCAAGGGTTGAATTGGCAGCAAATAGTTCTGCCTTTCTTTTAGCGGTAGAAATAATTTCATCTTCCAAAGTTAGTGGTAGAAAAGAACTAGTACAAAAATTCCTAACTATGTTTTTTGCAAAGGACCAGAAAGATTTGCTACCATTTGAGCAAAAAAGAACTTTGTTTTTAATATGATTGTTGAAGGAGTCTTTGGCTTCAGAAATTGTTTGATTGTAGTAGTTTCTTGCTTTAATGTTGGCCTGTCGGTTTTCTGGACTAGGATCCTGTAGAAACTTCTTGTGAGCCTGAACTTTTAAAATTCTAGCTTTATCACAAGATTTGGAAAACCAGATTTTGTTATTGGATTGTTTGGGGTTCTTGATGGTGTGTGAAATATAGGTTTCAATGCCCAATTGAATTGATTCAGTTAGTTGATTGCAAATTTTAGAAGGATTATGAGAAGAAAAGCAGATGGAATCCCAGGGGTAAGTGGCGAAGAAGTCCCTCAGGCCATCCCAGTTGGCTGAGTTGTAGTGACAGACGGTGCGTGGTGGCATGCATTCATTTACCTCGGGATGTGCAAGGTAAGATATAGTAACTAAGCCATGATCTGAGCGACCTAGGGGACCTATGACAGATGCTTGATAGAGTTCCGGGTTGATGGTAAAAAGAGATCTAGGGGGTTTGAACTATGATTTGGGCCTCTAGGAAAGTAGGTAAGTTCCACAACAGGGTTGGTAAGAGAGTTACTGACTGCGAAGATTTCGGCTGCTCTGCCTTGGGAGTCAGTTTTTAAAGAGCCCAGCTAATCCTTATTATGGAAATTAACGTCGCCAAGCACGATTACTTCAGCCGATGGAAACTGAGAAATTATGCTATCGATCTTTGATGAAAGAAAGTCAAAGAATTCGACATAGCAATTATTAGATGGATCCGGTACAAACAGCAGATAAATATTTTAGTTGAAGACCTAAGGGAAAGTTTGAGCCAAAGGATATCGGGCCTACGCGATTCAAGATTGGAAACTCGAGCACAAGCCAGATCGTTGCGGACGTGAGAACATACTCCACCATGTGGGCGAAAAGACGAAATAAGTTCGTAGCCTGGAATAAGAAGGTGGGTGGTTAAAGATTTAGAACTTATTTGAGTTTCCGTTAGAAACAGTATGTGGGGCTTAGATGACTGAAGGTGATGGTGAACGGAGTTTATATTGGTGTTTAGCCCACATATATTTGCAAATGAAATGAAGGCCTCCCGGGTGCACCCCTCGCCCGGAGATCCGAATGGAGGGGTATTTTACCTCCGGAACATTTTACTTCCGGGTGTGCCGCCATCATTTGTATATGGTTTGGGGGTAAAAAGGAAAAAAAGAGAAGAAAAAGAAGGAAGAAAGAAAACTGACTCACACACCCAGAACCCGAAACGTCTGTTTACGGGTCCTTTAAAGGGTGAGTCAGGTGGTACCTTCTCAGGCGAGGAAAGCTAAACCCTAACCAATGGAGCATTAAAATATGGGTAAGTTTGTACAAGGATGCCTATTCAAAAAATCAATAGTTTTCGAAGTATTACCCATTTAATATTTTAACAATCAAGTGCTGGTAGATACGGAGTAGTTGGCCATGAGGCCACATATCGCCGTCAGAGCCAACTAGAAGTCAAAATAAACCTTACTTATAAGCAGTGTTAGACTAGATAAATATTAAATTGTCAATATTTCGAAAAATATAAGTTTTGGGACTAGACATAATTTTACAAACTTATCCTTATTTTTAATGCCTAATTAGATTTTTATGCGTAATAGGATAATGTAATAAAAGATAGAAGTTTCCATTTGAAAAAATTGACTTTTAATTTTGTTGTAGAAAAAATATAATATATGCACAGGAACAAAGTGTCTCTTTTTTTATTCATGGGATTGCCGCACTTTCACTTTATGCACTTGTTACAAAAATTACCATTTAAACACTCACCTACTGGCCGCAGTAATACAGTGACGTACTTGTGTTTAGAAACCAAATATATTAAAAAGAAATCAGATACATACGTATGTGCCCACTTATATTAGGTAAATTACCAAACAATGCCAATCATGACTTATTCCTTTGTTCTTTTATATATGTGAAAATGAGGGTATGTTAAATTTGACCCCATTAAATAAAAAATCTATAGTAAGGTAATTAATTTTCGCAGAAGTTTTTCTTTTTCTGGGTGCTTTAGTAAAATTTCAATCTATAGACTGTCCACGGATGGGGTTTAAAAGAGGATAAATGGACAAGAAAAATATTTCGATAAAAGTTATTCTTGATAAAAATTTTTGCTTGTAAAAATACGATTCACGAAGAGACAATCTTCATTTTGTATACAGGGTTAGCAAAAACTTAAAAAACATGATTTTTCTCCAAGACTAAACTACCTTTATTTTTAATTTTTGGAAAAATGTCATCAGCTTTGTTCGCGGGTGTGATTCTGAACCGGTTCTGGGACTATTCGCATGCGCAGTGAAAAAGCAGCGTTCGCGGTTAGTAAAATCCTGAATTTTTAGTAACAGTTCTGTGTTCGCGGGTTACAATGGAATCAGTTCGTTTCCGGTTCGTAACCTGATTAGCAGTCCTGGGATTTTTGTTGGAACTTAAAGTTCAGTTCGGAACTTCATGCGCATTGTCGACATGGTCAGCTGTTTTCTGTTTTTGTGGTACAGAAATAAACCGTTGTATTACAGTTTATTTGTTTCTGCCACTTTTTATGCGGGTTAATATACCTGTTGAATATTTTTTTTTATATTTTTGTGATTCTGAGCGTATATAAACAAAAGATTTTTAATTGTATTCCGTATGAATGTATGTATGCAATAAAATAAATAAAGATTTAATTAAAAAACTTAGACAATATTACAAGATTTTACCATTTCTTGTTGTTTGAATTTTATCTTTAGTTAAATACACATACTTATGTTAAACGAGAGGAGGCAGGGAATCCCTTGTCTTCCACCGAGAGACGTCGAGTGGCTTTCGACAGTATAACAATTTAACTTTTTGTTTGAATTTAATTTTTTTTGTGTAGTGTCCAATTTAACCATGAAAATCCTAACCAAAAGGCTAGGTTAGAATACATCCTCAGCTGTATAGAAAATCGTTCGCGGTAAATAAAAATTCCGAACTAATAAATAACTACACTTCCGCTTTAAAACAATTCTAAACCAGTTCGATTTTGGTTCAGAATCAGTTCATTACTAGACCCGCGAACAAAGCTATTTTATCTTTGTGAATCATATTTTTTTACAAACAAATTTTTTTATGAAAAATGACTTCCGACACACTAACGTTCAGAGTAGCTTTCCAGTGACGCATATAGAGCGCTCCTGAGTAGCTCAGGACCATTTCGCTCTACTTTATGGCGTCCCAGTGACGGAAAGTATTATGCACCTGAACTACTCCGTTTTTCTTTCCCCTTGCCCCTCATGCACCAACCCCTCTTTTGGTTTTTGTGCTTCAAACGTGTTTTTTATGGTTAAGAATCGATTTTTTAAAATTATTTGTTTAAAATGGATATTAAAAAGAGATTATTATAATTATAAGGCCACGAAAGAATTAAAAAAAACGTTTTAAAATTTCTTAAAGTTATCTCTTTTTCCTTGTCTAGGGATGCGTTCCAGCGACTAACTTTTTATAGCAGATCAAGAGCTTTAAGCCCTGGAGCATGACGCAAAAGAGTGTTCGTCACTGAAAAGCTACTCAGTTGTTGAAGCAGGTTTAAATTCATTTCTACTGAACTGAGGTCAGACCTTTGAACTTTTCGTAAAATCTTAATTTATTTCAATTTCTTGACAGTGACAGCAATATTGAGATTTTACGGAAAGTTCAAAGGCCTGACCTTGAGTCAGTAGAACTAAGTTTAAACCTGCTTTGTATAACTCCCATATAAAAATTTTCCCGGCCATGTACATTTAATTTGCTGGCATTGCCAACATTTTTTAATGGCAAGGCATTGGCAAAAAGGTATCAAAAAGACATGAAAGTGGGCAATTGGCCGTTATTGGGCCATCCGTCATTAATAAGTTATGATGAAAAATGCGTTTAGGATGATGGCATCCATCACTAATAAGTTATGCCAAAAAATGCGTTTAGGATAATGGCATCCATCATTAATAAGTTATTGGCAAAAAGATAACATAAAGACATGAAAGTGAGGAATTAGCCGTTATTGGGCCACATGTTGCAGATACTGTGATGGCATCCATCATTAATAAGTTATGATGAAAAATGCGTTTAGGATAATGGCATTTATCATTAAATAAGTATTGCAAGTTTTATAAGTTGAATGTCCCAAAGGTTAAATACCATGTTTATAATTTTGTAATAAAAAAAAATGAGAAAAAAAGGCAGAAAAACTTTATCATTAAAAAATTACATAATATAAATTTTTATACAGTAACAATAAACCATAAAAAAATAAAGGTATGTAATAAAATTAAAAAAAGATAGTAAATCAAAAGAAAACACTTTAAAATAGTAAGTATTCAAGGGACACTTACACTCAATTTTCAGATCCAAAACATAGGGAGAAATATGTTAAAGGAGTTAAATGTAAAAAAAACTCTTAATTATATATAATATTTTTTATTAACACGTCTTTAAAAATTTTAAAAAGGCAACTCCCTAATTTCATTAATTAAGTAGATACAACCTTAAAAGGTTTTAAACAAAATGTTAACAACTCCTAACAGTCTACATGAATACCTCGCATTCTCGACTAGTCATCACCAATTAATCACACAACACACACTAATTTCGTAATGAATAAACTTAATTATGTCTATTAAAAACTCTTTTCTTTAAAAAAGAAACTAAAAAGCTAGAAAAGTAGAAAACCACGTAGAAAAGAATTGCACAAAGCGATCAAACAAAAGCAATTTTTCTTCATCTGTCAAAAATCGTCAAATCTTGTATTTCGGCTAAGCTGGAAATTTGAATTTGTCACCTTCGATCAAACTTAACCTAGCTAATTTTAGCATCATTTTATATTTATTTTCTTACAAATAATAAACATTTTGTTTAACTTAATTTTTATTTGCATGATTTGTAACAATAAAATGTTATGAAAAGGCCATTTCCTTTAAATTATGTAAAAAAACATAAAATAATGTTGTTTAGCTGCCATTATAAATAAAACAGATCAAAAAATTTGCTTTAATGTTAGTTAAATACCAATGTTAATAATATGGTTAAAAAGTATAAATATGCGTTGAAGTTTTGCCTTCAAAAATCCAATATTTATTGGGCTGCAACAAAAAGGCATGCTTTATTTAATCAGGATTGGTATGCCGCCATTTTTGTATGCTTGCCGGCAATTCGCCTGCATGTAAAATTTATTGGCAATTAAGTGTTTATTTAGGGTTGACTTTTTAATGCGTATTAGATGTTAGCATAATATTGCCACCAATTGCCAATGCTTTACCATCAATGCCAATATGAAAATGTATATTGCCAGCAAATAGTGTTTGCTGGGCTGGGCCTAAATGTTACCGCTATTGATGGATCCTCAATAAAAACACTAAATAAATAAATAAGTAAAAGAAAATGTATGTATCTAAATGTAATCTTTACTGTTTTCAAGACGTTCAAAAACACCATCTTTAATACCCAAAATAAAACTCCCTGGATCTCAAAACTCATGGAGGTGCCGACAAATTTTAAAAAACTTCATTAGTAAACAAAGGTGTTTAATATCTTTTAAAAACTTACCAATGAACTGCACTAACAAACTGAACTCCTGGGTGCAAAAATTATAAGCTAAAAAATCAAATCCGGACTTAAATTACCAAACAATAGATCGTGAATTAATTTTTTTATTGTTTACATTAAGTTACGTTACTTTTTAACTATTTATGCAAAATTTTGGTAAATATTTTAGAAAGGTACTAATAGGAATTTTGGTACGGAAATAAAATTGGTTACCCATTATTACTTACTGTTTTTTTAAGGTTCCATGTTTAAATGATGGTCCTAGCAATTTGTCCATTGTATTTATCTCTTTCTGGTTTAACGCAAGTTCCAATAAATATGTCTTTGTCTTTCATCATGGCAGGCTATTGTAGATGGAGCAATCATCGCTTTGCCCTGGTTGCCAAGTTGTTTACAATTTCTGCATGTAAACTTTAATGTCCTTTTTTGGCTCACATCTAATTAAGAGAAAGAAAATATACCATGAATCGAATATTTTTAACTTGACAAACGTTGCCGCAGGCAATCACGCCGAAATGTTAGTTTGTTTACGTTTTCTGTGATTTATTGTGTGTTTCGTGGTTTTTTACCTTTAATTGGACTTTGAATATTAAGTTTTATTAGTGATCACAGTGTATATATTAAATTTGTGCTTTTCAACAGATATTTTAAGGTAATATTGACATGGTTATCTGTAAGAAAAATCTTTATAAAAACCAAATAAATGACATTTTTAATTAGGTGTGTGTAATTATTGAACTAAACCCCAATATTTTATATTAATAGGAAACAAAAACAAGTACCTAACATTAAGGGCAAAAATATCACAGCTATATAATTTGAATTTGGCGGGCAAACGATAAAGTCTCATTCTTGTCTCTGGTCCCTATTTACATTTTAAAACTTCTAAAACAACAAACTGATTAGTCTCCAAAAATTTAATGAGTTACACGTGTAGGGTTCAATGGCAACGTAAAATAACATGCATAAATGTATTATTATATCAATATTTTTATTTAAAATTTTAATATGATGTTATTGAATCTAAATAAGACTAAGTGACTTTGCAAAAAATATATAAAACAGAAAAGGCGTACACTTATGCAGGGTGTTTCCTAAATGCAGTAAAAAAATAAGACCGTATTTCTGTGCCAATTTTATAAAAAAAGTTTATATAAACATTTCTAAAACACTTTTTTTGGTAAAATTTGTAGGACTAGATATAAAACGTGTTTATTTAGGTGTTTTGTTTTTGTTGTTACATAACTGTAAATAAAAAGTTATAACACTTAATTTTTAAAAGAAAAAAATCTCCTTGTATGGTCCAGGATTATGCAGCTTACCGGATTTTTTCTTTTATGAAAAACTAAGCAAGCTACGTAAAAATATAAGGGCACAAACTACCCATATAACATTTTTTGCCGGCGTTTTACATTTAATTTACTGGCACTGAAAACACTCTTTAATGGCAAGGCATTGGCAAAAAGGTATCAAAAAGACGCGAAAGTGGGCAATTGGCCGTTATTAGGCCACGTGTTGCAGATAATGTGATGGCATCCGTCATTAATAATTTATGATAAAAAAATGCGTTTAGGATGATGGCATCCATCATTAATAAGTTATGCCAAAAACTGCGTTTAGGATGATGGCATCCATCATTAATAAGTTATTGGCAAAAATGCGTTTAGGATAATGGCATTTATCATTAAATAAGTATTGCAAGTTTTATAACTTGAATGTCCCAAAAGTTAATTAACATATTTAGAATTTTGTAATAAAAAAAATGAGAAAAAAAGGCAGGAAAACTTTATCAATACCAAAATTACATAATGTAATTCTTTAAACCGTAACAATAAACCAAAAAAAAAAAAAAATAAAATAAAAAGTATGTAATAAAATAAAAAAAAGATAGTTAATCAAAAGAAAACACTTTAAAATAGTAAGTATTTAAGGGACACTTAAACTAAATTTTCAGATCCAAAACATAGGGAGAAATATTTTAAAGGAGTTAAATGTCAAAAAAACTATTAAATATAATATATATTTTTTTTTATAACACGTCTTTGAAACTTTTAATAATGCAACTCCCTGATTTCTTATAATTTTTTTAGGTAACTACAAATTTAAAAGATTTTAAACAAAATGTTTACAGCTCCTAACAGTCTACTTGAATAGCCCGCCGGCTTGAATAGCCATCACCAATTAATTACACAACACACACTAATTAGGTCATGAATACACTTAATTATGTCTACTAAAAACTCTTTTCTTTAAAAAAGAAACTAAAAAGCTAGAAAACCACGTAGTAAACAATTGCACAAAGCGGCCAAACAAAACCAAGGTTGCCTCATCTGTCAAATTGTCAAATCTTGTAATTCGGCTAAGCGGAAATTTGAATTTATCACCTTCGGTCGAAATCGTCGAAATTAACCTAGTTAATTTTACCATCATTTTATTTTTATTCTCTCAAAAATACATAATAAATATTTTGTTTGACTTAATTTTTATTTGCATGATTTGTATCAATAAAATGTTAGGAAAAGGCCATTTCCTTTAAATTATGTAAAAAAACATAAAATAATGTTGTTTAGCCGCCATTATAAATAAAACAGATCAAAAAAATTGCTCGAATGTTAGTTAAATACCAATGTTAATAATATGGTTTGAAAAGTATGAATATGCGTTGAAGGTTTGCCTTCAAAAATCCAATATTTATTTGCCTGCAACAAAAAGGCATGTTTTATTTAATCAGGATTGGTATGCCGTCATTTTTGTATGCTTGCCGGCAATTCGCCTGCATGTAAAATTTATAGGCAATTGAGTGTTTATTTAGGGTTAACTTTTTTCCTACGACCACTTGTAGAAAATAGCAAATAGCACACTGATTTCATGCATAGAAAATGCGTTATATCACACTAGTGTTGCAAAGTACTTTACAGCACTAGTGTTGCAATAGTATATTACATTACAAGGGTGGAAAATGACTTATTTCACACGAGTGGGAATATTGTTGCACGAGGCGTCAGCCGAGTGCGACAAACCCACGCGTGTAAGAAAGTGATTTTCACACAAGTAATGTACACTATTTTTCCTACGACCACAAGTTATTCACCAAAAAACAATAAAAGTTGTTTGTCTTCACGGAAAAAATAAGAAAACAATTGAAAACTTTGCATCACTAGGGTGATATATACTTTTCCTTACTGCGATATATTATACTGTTTAACAATATTTTTATATAAAAATCACCTACCTAATCGCTTTTTATCATTTTAGAATTAAAAAGGTCCTCATTTAAAAATATTGCATGGCTTTTTCAATGTCAATCCCATTAACAGCCTGATAACTCCAAATTTATTTTAAATAACAATGACAGCTTTATATTATACTTTGCAACACTAGTGTTGTAAAGTACTTTTCCTACGACCACTTGTGAAAATAGTAAATAGCACACTGATTTCATGCATAGAAAATGCGTTATATCACACTAGTGTTGCAAAGTACTTTACAGCACTAGTGTTGCAAAGTACTTTACAACACTGGTGTGATACATATTATGATGTCATTCTAAAAACTGCTATTGGTTTTGCAAGTGACATATTTATTGTAGTGACAGTAAAAAAACTTTTTATTTACCTTAAACGGTAGAACCCAAATTAGCGAAAATCATCTTATTTTATATTTATTAAAATTTACGAAAAATAAAAACATAAACAAAAATAGACATAACCACAAAAAACAACTTTCACTGACTGGCACAGTGTTGTGCATTTACAATTTTTATATTTATTATATTTTGTATTATAATGTATAGTTGGTTGCCTAAGCATGATTGTCATAAATTAATAAATCTAGTGACTCA